>ML685899.1:439409-500510 GCA_007922175.1 Pelusios castaneus
AACATGTATAAGTACTTTCCTGGGTAGAAAATCCCAATTATTAAAGGTTTTTTAATCTACTGGAGAAAGGCAAAACAAGTCTCAATTACTGGAAGTTGTAGCCAGACAAATTCAAATTTTGTACATATTTTAACCGTGAGGTTGATTTAACCATTTGAATCAACTCCCAAGGAAGGTGGTGCATGCTCCATCTCTTGATGACTTCATATCAATACTAAGTGCCTTTCTGAAAAGTATGCTTTAGTCAAATATAAGTAATTTGACTCAATAAAGGGATAACTGAGTGAAATGTAATGGCCTGTGATACATAGGGGATCACATTAATTAATCTAATATTTCCTTCTGATCCTAAACTCTATGGCTATGTCTACACTTGAAAATTTAAGTTGACCGTATTAAGTCAACTTAACAAAAGTCAACTTAACTTTTCAAGTGTAGAGAGAGCCCCTTTTCAACCTTATTAAGTCGACTTAACACTTTAAGTCAAATCAATAAAGTGGATTTAGGCGCTAATCCCCATCCACACTGGCTTAAATTGACCTAATAAGGTCGATTTAAGTGTTTTCGACCTAAACTGAGGTGTTATTAAGTCGACTTAACTTTTTTCCTTAAGTCAGCTTAAGGAAATGCTTAAGTTGATTTAAGGAAAGCCCAGTGTGGATGCGGAGTAGTTTAAGTCAACTTAAGCCTCCTTAAATCAACTTAATTTGTAAGTGTAGACGCACCCTATGACTCTATCCAGTACTCTTTGATAGGTGTTCCTTTAATGTATGAAGTAGAGTGTTTGCAGTTTCATATTGGTATAATCTGATATTTCTTTATATTAGATTGTTTGGTGTACATCAAAAACAAAAGTTAATAGATACACCAACATGAAACTATGCCAAGATAGAATATATTTAATTGTGTACGTCACCTGATTTTTAAATTAATTAATTAAGTTCCATCAGTATTATTAAGCAAGTTTTGGCTTTGGACTGCTCTAATTTATAACAGAATCGAGCTGTGATCCCCCTGCCCCCACAGGGTGCTCTCCGTTCCAGCCAGACCCCCTATGCTGGGATGGGGAAGTGTGTGTAAGAATATGTCTACAGCTTTTATGCCATAAGAGATGTTTCTGGTGGGGAAATTTTCAACAGTGTAGCTGCAACTACATTCTGTACGCTTTGATCCTCCCAGGCAGGGTGAAGAGGACAAAACCAGGGCAGATGTTGCACTTCTAATATATTTAGCAGAGAGAGAAATTTTTTTTATTGTTTAATGATGGTGGTGAAAAGAATTGTTAAATATGAAATACGATTACTTTCTCTTGTAATAGATTGAATAGGCTTGGAAACTGAACTCTTTCTTGCAGGGGACACACCAGAAAAATAGTCTGAGCTGCCACAATACAGGCCAAATAAGATTCACTCAGCAATCTCTGCATCAAGCCCATAACTTCTTGTTGTGCTGTTGCATAACTTTAAGGAAGATATTCTTATCTAGCTTCAGTTTTTGACCTTTGGATCTCGTTATGCAGGGCCTAATCATGCCACCTACTCCATCAAGGGTTCGTTCACCTGCTCATCCACCAATGTGATTTATGCCATCATGTGCCGGAAATGCCCCTCTGCCTTATATATTGGACAGACAGGACAGTCTCTGCGCCAAAGAATCAATGGACACAAATCTGACATCAGAAATTGCAACACTGCAAAACCTGTAGGGGAACACTTCAATCTCCCTGCTCACTCCCTTAACGACTTGTTAATAGCTGTGTTGAAACAGATGAATAACAAATCACAGCTTCAAAGAGAGTCTGCAGAACTCGAACTTATATGCAAATTTGACTCAGTTGCCTTGGGGTTAAACAGGGACTATGGATTTTTCTCGCATTACATCAAGTGAATTGACCTCCCCCCTCCTCTATGTGCTGTTCCCCAGTGTTTTGAATCCTAACACCTACTTTGATTTGCTGTTACAGCCTGACCTGATGCTATGTCATACACTCCCCTGCATTTAATTTCCTCCCACTCTGTAACTTTCCTATCTTCAAAGCGTCTGACGAAGTGGGATTTTCTCCCACGAAAGCTCATGCGATTAATAAATCTGTTAGTCTTTAAAAGTGCCACAAGACTCTGTTGTCTTTCTACAATAGACTAACACGGCTACCCCTTTGGAATTTAATAACCATAATGAACATCAAATTATTAATTTTATTAAGTCACTGTCTTGTGCAGAGAAAGACCAGTTTCAAGGCTATATAATAACGCACTTTACTGTTAAAGAACACTGAATTATTAAAGACATATTGCCAAGAGAAATATGGTCTCAAATTTAGGTTGTATTTAAAAAGTGAGCTTTTCTAAAACTAAACATCAACAGAAATGTTTCTACGGAGGAGTTTTTAGTTGTTTTTTGGGAAGTGGGGTGGAGATGTAATAAAAGTAGGTTTTAATATTTCTTTATTATGCACAAAACTTGTTACAGTTTTTCTTTCTGAACTAAGACAACAAATGATTTAAGTTTAATAAATTCGAGAAACAATGTACCCACAGAGAATAATTACTACATATCAAGAGGAAATTTTACCTTCTATGAATATTTAATAAAGTTTAATGCTGTCACAACTTCTCTTTCCAATTATCTAATCTTAAAGATAAAATTATTAAATAATTATTATTAAAATAATGATTAATCGCTTTACCATACAACCACTAAAGCAACTGATGTGCTGTGTGGATAATCACCAATCTCTTTGAAATCTGTATGAAAAAAAATCTGTAAAAAAGTGTTGTGCTAAAGTGGTTGACATTTATTAAGAACTTAACAGTTATCAAACCTTAGTATATGAAAAACAATAGATATTTCTTATAATACTAGATATCAAAGTATGCTAACTTTTGTCAAATGTTGACTTCAATAAGTAGCCACTATTCCTTAATATTTTTAAACCCTAAGAGGCAGAGACACTGAAAAACAGGACTGTGCAACTGTAATCCTATGGAAAATATTTCTGTGCTCTATTTTAATCAATATTCTCTATTGCATGCGGTCAGTGTGCCTAAAGTTTTTTCGAAGTCCATAATGAAGGATATGTCACGTTCTGACATGCTCAGTTCTTGCTGATCTGACAGCTAATATAAACTTACCCAGTGAAGAGATCCCATGCATAACTTTGCAGCAAGGAGTGGAATAGTAGCATCATCTGGTTTCAAACGTATACACTCCTTCAAGACTTTGACAGCTCGAGCAGACTGTGTAAAAATGTATTTTTCAATGTGAAACACTAAAAGCATAAGTCCAAGATCTTACAACTACAAGACTCTTATGCTACATTTTCTGGTTTCTGTTCTTCCAGCCGAAGAAACCACTACTAATTTTTTTATTCTAACAATTCATCATAAGCATCTGTATACAGGGCTGTCCCATAGGGGGAGCAGGGCCCAGGGCCAACTGGCCTAGGCAGGGCCCCGCCCCTCCATGCTGGAGGGGAGTCGGGCTGCTCCACCCCCCGAGGGAGCCAGCCCGGGCGGGGAGGCTGAGGCTGCTGGCTCTGGCGCTGGAAATGGGGGCCGCTGGTGGGGGGAGCCAGCCGCAGCCAGGACTCCAGGCTGCTGCAGCTGGTGCCCCAGTCAGGGACCTAAGGCCGCCGCTGGGAGCCGGTTCCGGCCTAGGGCACCCCGCCGGCAAGGGCTGGCTCTGGCCGCATGGGGCAGGCCGGCCCAGAGGCGGGCCTGGCCACCTGCCCTGCCCCTGGGCCTGCCTGCTCCGCCCCAGGGGTGGGGAGGGCTAGCCCAGAGGCCGGGCTGAGTGCTCCTTGCCCGACCAGCTGCCTTCAAAGGCAATGGGGAGCAGGGAAGAGTGTGGCTGTGGGGGGGCCGCGGTGCAGGCCCCGCACTGCCCCGCTCGGAGCGGGACAGTGAGGGGCCCAACGTAACTGGGGGGCCCAGGGCAATCGCCCCGTTGGCCCCCCCCCCCCCCCCCCGGGGATGGCCCTGTCTGTACAGATCAGATATAAGGCTTCATACAATGAACAGTCAAACATGTTGGATCAAATGCTGGCCTTGCATACCACTCCAGTGATACGGAAGAGCTAAAAAACTGCCCTTATGGGGCTTCTGAGGGCTCACCTTTCTCTATGACACTCATTTCTGATCCCACCACAGCACAGGGGCAGGACTAGTGCTGGGATGGGACAAATATATCCAGAGCACAAGCTGTACTTCAGTGATGCCCAGCAGCATAACAGCATGTAAAGGACATTTCAGAACTGGTGTAGTTTATATCAGCCCTTTACGACTCCCTGAGCCTGTGGCCTTTTTTCTTCCACTTCTGTTCCCAGCATATTTTACAGGCCACTCTAAACTAAACTGGGGTTGGAAAGACCTTAAGATAGGTGAGCCACTAAACATTCCTTTCAGTAAATAAAGTTTTCTCAATAAATTATCTTTTTCTATAGTAAAGATATGCACACAGTCAGATGAGGCGTTGTGGAAATAGGAGACATTACCTCTCCATAATATATAACAAAAATGGTTTGTTCCTCATTTTAACTCATATCTAAGAGGAAAAAAAGCCCCCATAAGTATCAGATTAGAGTTGTTATACTCTAACTCAATTTTCACTTATCCATAAGATTTTGCATCCTGGACAAGAAGATTTGAAAAATAATGGTGTGAGCAGAGTCCCAAACTAAATAAATTTTAAAGTCTATTGGATTTTCTTCCAAGATCAGTCTGCATCATATGAATTGTATCTAAAATCAAACATCTATTTATCACAGTGGCAGTTTAAAAAATAAATTCTGTTACCTTTTTCTCCAGGGTAATGTCTTATACTATAACTTATCTAAAATAAACAAAATAATACATCTTATATTCACTTTGGTGCTATACAAACTAAACTGAGCATTAAAATACAAATGTTTAATATTGACTCTTCCAATATTATAAATGTTGAGGCAGAAATCCTATTTATTTGTGCCTTGTATAATGCTGGCCACAAATTCACTGGTACACTATTCACAGAGCTGCTATGAGGATTAGTTAATGTTTCCAAAGTTCTTTAGGATATAAAACATTATGTAAGTGCTAAGTATTATTACTGTTAGTGAGCAATGCAAATAATTATATACAGACTTACTTTTCCTGCTGCCATTAGGGATAGTGCAAACTGATACCAAAGATGGAATTCTTCAAATGCAAACTTCATTGCTCTTTCTAAACACTAATTTGAAAATAAAAAATGATTAATATATTTATAAAATACTCATTCAAGGCTTTAAAAGGTTTATGCACATGCTTATCTTAATAGTCTAAGAAGGTACAAATCTACAGATGAACCTGAGTATTATTTTGCATATGCAGCCTCACATGAAGTATATGAAATGAAAATCTAATTGGATCAATTAACCTGTGTACCTAGGAATGGGGAAAGGGCTGTCTTTATGTGTGTACACAAAACATCTAGCACATGGTGTCCTAAGCACTACAGTAATACAAATAATAAATACTACTATAAAAAATTCGAAAAAGCAAAAGCCATCAGATGGAGATTCTAACAGATATGTACAAAATATAAGAGCTGAGGAAAGAAGTTCTCTTCCTCACACTCTGAATGTTTAAATATGTCTGTGGTGGCTATTCCTCTTTATTCTATTGAAGGAGTGATACATATCTGCTGTGTGGCTGTTAAGACGCAGGACCTGACACTTTCAGTGGCTGGGTTCCCATTTAAGACCGAAGGGACAAAGGAAACTACATATCCACCTTTCTCATTCAAAGTGAAGACTTGTTGCAGAAATAGCACCCGCTATGCTGGTCACTGACACAATGGAAAATTCATCTGGCAGTATTACTTCCAATTTAAAGACGTCTGGACTCAAACTACTGTTGGCTATGACATCAGAGTATTAACTTAGTATTCAGCAATATTCTGCTGAGACTCCCACTTTAGTAATTAGACACCAGAGAGTACAATAATCATTAATATATATTTAATTATCATTATGTGCCAACTATAAAAGCTTCATATTTACAGTGGCACCTTCTTCTTCAAGTCTTCTCTTTATGGATGCTCAACTGTAGCAGTGTTTGACAAGTTCCAATGGGCAAGGCAGCTGTGTTAGTTCATCTAGTTCATCACAACAAACAAGGAACTGTGGCACTTTTAAAGATATATTTTCCCGAAGAAGGCAGAGAGGGTTGATACGTGCTCTGTGCTTGCCACTTAGTAAAGCTATTCAAACAAGGAGTCTGGTGGCACTTTTAAAGACTAACAAATGTATTTAACGCATGAACTTTCAAGGGAGAAAATCCCACTTTGTCAGACTCGTGAAATGGGGAACTTATAGCTTCTCTTTGAAGCTATTGGTTCTGCTGTCTTCACTGCTGCAATTTTTAAACTGGAATCAATCACTGGTCTCAAAGGTAGTGCATTGCACAAGGCAGGGTAGCTGGGAGTATCTTGAGATTTACCTATTATATGAGTATGCATTCCAGACCCTATTTTTATATCTGGAATAAGGCATTTTCTCACAGTTAAGCTAATGAGAAGGAAGTAAAGACTTGAACCAGCAAGGTGAAGAGTGGTGGCTCCACTTTTGTAGCTCAGACGTACCGTGCCCAGCACCTTGCAGAATCAAGCCCTAGATGTGAGATGGAGTGGGCAAAAAAAGACACGCAGTGAGACCTTGACACGTTTGCATTTAAATTCATGAACAGTATAAAAACTACATAGTGATTGTAAAACGTTTATTTATGTATTGGCTGCTGTTCAGGGGAAGAGTTCTAAATGCAGATATCAAAATTACAATACTTTTTTTTTAAAAATTAGGGCATGTATGCACCACTCTATGTACCATTTTATAACAGTTTGCAATGTCAGTGACTAGGCATGTGGGTTCATATCTCATGGCAATCCTGAGAGACACAGAGAAACTTTCATTTGAGATTTCACATCTTAAAAAGTGTGTGTGCGCGCGTGCGTGCATGCGTTTGGGGGGGGGGGGGGCGGGGGGGGGGGGGGGGTTAAGGGCCATGTGCAAGTGTTTTCATTTTCCTTGTAGAGCAAAACTGAATTGCTTGTCTTCAGGTCAACATTCTTAAGGATACCTAATATAGAAACAGGAAATTAAACTTGAAGACAATATGTGATGGAGGTCAAAGAAATTTGAAAATTACAAAACAAGATATCTGCGCTGAAAGTGCTATCAAGATACTGGAAAACCAGGGTTCACAAAGAATGTGTGGGATTGCAGTACAACTGGTTAGTAACAAAAGCAGCAATTCATTGGCTGTCACATTGCTAACAGGATTGTTGAATATTCCCCTTTGCACATGCAAGAATTATGATATTGTGGGTGAGAACAAGTAAATAAATCAAAGCCAAAGAGAGACTCTGATCATTTTAATGGTGAATCTTTGAGAAAGGAAGACAGTGTTATTAGCAAGAAGACATCATAAGGACCGACTACAGCATCACCTCACAGAAGTATGGTGAGGCAATCAGGGGTGTTCACACAAAATCGGTTCCAACCACTGAGCACTGTCCAGCCAGGAAGAGACAATGATGGACTACTACAAGTTAATGGGAAAACACCGAAACCACTTGAAACTGAAAAGAAAACTTCTGTCAGGGAAATTCACCTTCTCTGTGTTCCCATGAATGAGTCTGAGAAAAACTAAACCAAAACAGAACAAAGAAGAGACAGCCCTGTTAAAAGAGAAGGAATTTGAAGTGAACGCTATCCAGAAACTCAGAGTCACCATCTAAGCTGACTGTCCAAGAAGCTGTTGTCCAAGAAGCATTAGAGATCCCTTCTAAGACAAAGGACATGCTGGAAAACTGTTCAGAGGAAATACGTACCTTGTATTAGATAAGGGAATTTAACTAGTATAGCACTGTGAAGCCTGAGATTGCGTCTTTATGTTTATTTTCTGTTTATTTGTTTTTTCTTATTATTTCATCTATGATTATATCATTTTTCTATTAAATAAATTTTGTTTATTTTTTCCCCCACTGTTGTGGAGGAGGACAAGATGTTCAACAAAGCTGCCAAAGTTAATGGAAGGGGATGGAGAGAGACTGCTACACAGATTTCACTGGTTAAAAGGGAGATGGTCAAAGAGCCTGACATGCTCCCAGAGAAAAAGGTAAAACTGCTTGCTTTGGGAAATTCTTACATCCTAGCACCGTTAGCTCTAATAAAACTGGAGTAGGAGGGAACAAAATGTGATCTGAAAGTGGGGTTTTGAGATAACTTTGCAGACATGATCATATCTATATTGAAAGTTATTAATGTGGCAGCCCGCAGTAGAAAAGTGTACACCCAGAAGCTCCTCTGCCTGACTGGGAAGAGAGCGGGGGCAAGGGATAAAGGATAGGGGGAAAACATACAGAGTCCTGTGGCACTTTTAAAGACTAACAGATTTATTGATTGCATGAGCTTTCGTGGGAGAAAATCCCACTTCGTCAGACAAAAGGAGATATGCAAGATATTTTAAGTACTTTGTGCATCTCCCTTCGATTGCCACTGAAATCCTGCGGCGGTGTAGACCAGCCCTTTGTTAAAGATCAGGACACAGATGTTTTCCCAGAGAGCATTAACAATACCCATATAAAGAATAATAGGAGAAGGTTTTTAATGGAAGATGGCAGGATAGTTAGGGAATCCCAAATGGGAAAGAACAAGGGAGCCCTACAAACAACTCCTAATGCTCAAAAAGCATAGAGCAGAATTACTACATTTAACTCGTGACTATCCTTTCAATGGACATACAAGAATAGAAAGTACATTTGAACTGCTTCAGAAGAATAAACATGGATATAAAGGAATACTGTTAGTCCTGTGACTTGTGCCAAAAGCAGAAAAAGACTACAGGCCTCTGGAAATTAATTTGCACTTAGCACAAAAAATTGTTAGTCTCTCTCCACTGCTCAAATAAGACTTATTAGGCTACTCTAATGAGGGATTTTTGCACTAAGGTCTAATAAGCCTTACAAAATATACTGCAGTGCATTTATTAGCATACCAAGAAACAGCATAAATAACTGCAACTAAATTTTCAGTGTCCATGGGGTTCGGCGCGTTAAGAGCAGTGTGGTTCGGGCACGTCGGGCGAGAGGTGTTCTTATCAGTTTTTATCAGTGTTGTTCTGTGTCTAGTGCCGACATCAGCTTGGCTGCGTGAATCTCTGAAGGTGTGCTCCCTCAGGATTACCCTTGGCTCAGATCTATAAGCGGGGACTCCGTTAATCCAGTGATCTAAAGCCTGGCTTGGATTTTAAGCAGAGACTGAGTTAGCCTAATGATCCTAAGCCGAGGTGCTCCTTTGGTTAACTCTCTGTATTACCTTTGGCTCAAATTTCTAGTGAGAACTCAGTTAGCTCAGTGATTTGGAGCTTAGGCGTACCCTGTGTGCAAGAGGTAAACTGAGGCAACACTCACAATCGAAGAAACCAATACGACCACAGATTTTTGTAGAAACCAAGGTGCCAGGCTAGGCTTTATTGCAATGTAGCACAACGGAAAACAATTTATATTAACAAATCTGCTGGCATCATATGTGCTCTCAATGCTACGGAACAGCTCAACTGACGGTAGGACTCCCCGTCACCCCTTTTCGCTGCACACGGTCTGAGCTCCAGGGGTCCTACTTTCATATTCTCATCTGATTTTACATTAATTGGTCCATATACTGATTGATCCATGCACTGATTGATCCACGCATTATTGGGCATCTCCATCCATGAAGGTGTCATGGTTTGACTGAACCTTACCTTTGCATGGGACAAACTTGCAGAACATCTCTCCTTATCTCTTTGGTGTTAGACGACCCAACACCACCTTCCTCAAGGTACATTCTGATTTTTATACTTATTATTGCAATTTCAGCTCGTTTCTTGTCAATTTCAGTGAAGTCAGATTTTCACAACCTGTCTCTTGTCAGTACCTTCAGTTCAGGCCTGCAGTACATTCAGTTCCAGCCCACTGTTTTGGATTACTTTGTTAGGCCCTAGGCCAGCACCTAGGCACTTCTACTTGTCTTTCTATTGTAATCTTTTACTTTCTCCTACACCATACTGTAATGCAATTTTTCTTTCTGATTTTGTTTGCTCACTTATCTGCTATTTTGTAAAATTCAGGAACTCACAGATGGTCTTCTAATACATGTAAATATGGGTGGTTCTCCTGGTGCCGTTGTTAGGAATCCAACAGTGGAGTACAGCAATTAGCTGGGAGGTGGGGGACAAGGAAAGCAAAATTACCTCTTGAAATGAGAAAAGAACCCATAGTCTTTATTCAGTCTTGAGTTCATGGAGTCAAATCTGCATATGAATTCCAATTCTGCAGTTTCTCTTTGAGGCTTTGATTTGTTATTCATTTGTTTGAGTATAGCTATTAACAGATCATTAATGTAGTGAACAAGAGGACTGAAGTGTTACCCTATTGGTTTTTGAATGTTATTTCTAATGTCAGATTTGTGTCCATTTATTCTTTTGTGCAGAGGTTGTCCTGTTTGTCCAATATATAAGGCAACAGGGGGAGGGGCATTTCTTGCACATGATGGCATAAATTACATTGGTGAATGAGCAGGTGAATGAACCCTTGACTGAGTAGCTGACTTGATTAGGTCTATGATGGTAGCATTGTTTGTTGCGGGGGTATGACCCTGCTTTGATGTTTCTGTTGGTAGGTCTGTAGTTGCTGGTGAATAGCTGTTTAAGGTTGGGGGGGTTGTCTGTAAGGGAGGAAAAGTCTTCCACCCAAGGCCAGTGAAAGAGAGGGATCATCGTGTAGAATAGGCTGTAGGTCCTTGATGATGTGCTGTAGGTTTGACTTGGGGGTTGTAGGTGGTATTCTGTTGTTTTCTTTCTTGGGCTTCTCCTGTAGTAGTTGACTTCTGGGTACCAGTCTGGCTCTGTCAATCTGTTTTTTCACTACTCCAGGTGGGTACTGTAGTTTTAAGTAAGCTTGACAGAGATCCTGATGGTGTCTGTCTCTATCTGACTGATTGGTTATATCTTAGGGCCTGGCTGTAGACAATGGATCAAGTGGTATGTCTTGGGTGGAAGCTCGAGGGATGAAGGTAACTATAGAGGCCTGTAGGTTTACGGCATAGGGTGGTTTTTATGTGTCCAACACTAAATTGTACTGTAGTGTCCAGAAAGTGGATTTCCTGTGTGGAGTGTTTCAGGCTAAGGTTAATTGTGGATATTGTTGAAATCTCTGTGGAACTCTTCAACGGCATCCTTTCCATGGGTCCAGATGATGAAGATATCATCAATGTAGTGTAAGTAGAGGAGTGGTACTTGGGAATGAGGCTGGAGGAAGCGTTGTTCTAAGTCAGCCATAAAAATGTTGGTATATTGTGGGGCCATACGGTTACCCATAGCAGTGCTGCTGACTTGAAGATATAAATTATCTTCAAATCTGAAATGGTTGTGGGTGACTACAAAGTCACAAAGTTCAATCATGTGGTGTGCCATGACATCACCTGCGATAGTTCTCTCAATGGCTGTCTTTGTGTGGGATGTTAGTGTACAGAGTTTCTACACTGATAGTGGCCAGGATGGTGTTTTCTGGAAGGTTGCCAATGGATTGTATCTTTCCCAGAAAGTCCATGGTGTCTTGAATATAGCTAGGAGCCTTGACAGCATAGGGTCTGAGGAGAGAGTCCACATAGCCAGATAAGCCTACTCTAAGAGTGCCAATGTCTGAGATGATATGGTGTCCAGGGTTTTCAGGTTTATGGATCTTCAGTAGGAGACAGAATATTCCTGGTCAGAGTTCTGGGGGTTTGTCTGTCTTGATTTGTTCCTGTGCTGTCTTGGGGAGTTTCTTGAGTAGGTGTTGTAGTTCCTTTTGATATTCCTCAGGGGGTCAGCGAGAAGTGGTTTGTAGAATGCTGTGTTGGAGAGTCATCTATAAGCCTCCTGATTGTAATCTGATTTGTTCATGATGATGATCACACCTCCTTTGTTAGCTTCCTTGATAATGTCAGAGTTGTTTTTGAGGCTGTGGATGGCATTGCATTCTGCATGGCTGAGGTTATGGTGTAAGGGATATTCTTTATCCACAGTTTCAGCCTTTGCATGGTGGCAGAAGCAATCTATGTAGACGTCTAGTCTGTTGTTCTGACCGTCAGGAGGAGTCCATGTAGAATATTTCTTCTTGCAGTGTTGGGAGGCAGGTATCTGCAGGTTATTGCATTGTTCGTTGGTGTGGTGGAAATTGTCCTTGAGTTTTAGATGGTGAAAGTAGGCTTCCAGGTCACCAAAGAATTGTAACTTATGTGTGGGGGTTGTGGGGCAGAAGGAGAGCCCCCAAGATAGCACAGACTCCTTTGGAGTAAGTGTGTAGCACCCAATGTTGTTGGGTGGGTTGCGGGTGTCACTAATGTTGTCCCTTGTGGTACACAGAAGTTTAGATAGTTTGGTGTCTTTTTTCTTCTGTAGGAAAGTAAAGTGTTTGTTGTAGAGAGATCTCTTTTTTGTGTGAAGTCCAGCCAGGTGGAAGAATGTGTTGTAGTTTAATTTTGTATGAGAGTTTTCAGTGTGAAGAGTTTATTGTTAATTTTCTCCTGTTTGCTGTATAGGACGCTGATCAGGTGATTTCTTAATATTTGAAAGAGTATGTGGCACAGTCTTTCACTGTAGTCTGTGTAATATGTTGATTGTAATGGATTCTTTATCTTCAGTCCGTTAGGTATGATGTCCAGTTGACGGACTTCCACTTCAAACAGCTGAGTTCAGTGCCTTCCATGATGCCAAGATCCAGCCGTGCTAGTCTAGTTTAGCAAAACAGACAAGTAGTATGGTGGCACTTTTAAAGACTAACAAACTTATTTATCTCTGAGATTTCGTGGGAAAAAAACCCGCTTTGTCAGATGCTTGACCTGATCCAATGACTTACACTTTCCAGCATTTATTTTGCTCCCATTCTGTAAGTTCTCCATCTTCAAGAGTCCAACGAGTGGGATTTTCTCCCACAAAAGCTCATGTGATAAATAAATTTGTTAGTCTTCAAAAGTGCCACCAGAGTCCTTGTTTGTTTTGCTGAACTAGACTAATGCGGCTACCCCTTTGGAATTACCATCTTCAGTGGCTGATCTATTAAAACTCCTCAAGGAAAGCATTAAGGAACAAGAGGAGACCCTGGAACTGGAGACACCACCACCTGCCAATAATTCCTCCTCTTCCCCTGAGGAAGTCATAATGCCTCCAGCACCCACAGCTGTGGATGACTTCAAATTATGCCAGGGAGAATGGCAGACTGCCTGGAGATTCCTCTGGTGGAGATCCCAGAGTCCTAATATAATTCTGGACACTCTGCAAATCTCCTCAACTTCAACAATAGTGCTTCCAATAAACAATGCACTCATGGAACAAGACAAAAACATCTGGTAGACTCCGGCAATATCACCCACCAATATGACGGTCAATAAAAAGTATTATGTTCCTTCAAAAGGATGGACTTTTTATTTTCCTACCCTGCACCAAAGTCTTTGGTCACTGATGTGGTCAACCAACATAATAGACAACAGCAATGCAGATCCACATCCCATGACAAAGATTAAAAACATCTAGAGCTTTTTGGCTGCCAGGTCTACTCATTGGCAATATTGCAATTTAGCGTTGCCAACTATGTAGCACTAATGGCCAAATATGACCATGTAAATAATTCCAAACTTGAAGTTGTTATTAATGACATCCTGGAAGAGAAAAGAGGCCAATACAATTCTCTCCTAGTTTAGCCAGAATTGCCATATTATTCTATAGGATAGGAAAGAAAAAAAGTGCCCTTGGGATTTTTTAGGTAAACAGGGAAGAAAAAATGTAAGTAAATCTAACTTGTCTACTAAAACTACTGTAAAACCTATTTTAAATACTAAGGCCTTGTACACACGATCACTTTATCGTGCATTAACAATCATTACTGCGCAATACCAACAACAGCATACACACGTGCAATAGGGCTGCACCCTAAAAACCACCTCGATGAGGGTGGTAGCAGTTAACGCAGAAAAGCTGTTGCGCCTTTCAACTCGTGTACGCTTACCACGCAATGATTGGCCTCCGGAAGTGTCCCAGCATTCCAAAGTCATCCTCTCTGGTCTTCCCCCCACCCGCTCTGTGGCCGTGATGAAACAGTCCCCGCCCTGATCAGATTTCCGGGATTTTTGAATTTCTCGTCTGTTTCACTTCCTGTTCTCTTCCTCGTGGAGTGGAGTGCTGCTTCGATCATCAATAGCAATGGCAGCCCGTCGTGGAAGACGCACACCCCTTTGGAGCATGGCAGAGGTGCTGGACCTGATCAGCATCTGGGGAGAGTCCGCTGTGCAGGCGCAGCTATTCGGCAGCAGGCGAAATTATGATACATTTGGCATAATTTCTCGGGCCATGTCAGAGAGAGATTATGATAGAGACACTGTGCAGTGCAGGTCAAAGGTGAAGGAGCTAAGAATAAGCTATCACCGAGCGAAGGAGGCAAACCGCCGTTCTGGATCAGCGCCTGCTACATGCAGGTACTATAAGGAGATAGAAGCCATCCTCAGTGGGGACCCCACAACCACTGCAAAGAGTCCCATGGACACATCGGCCCCCCCTCATCCAGTGAATGCCAGACCCGAGCAAGATGAGGACGTGATCGATGAGGAGGAGGAGATGGAGGATGACCTGGAGGAAAGCGCAACAGTGTGTAGCCAGGAGCTCTTCTGCACCCCTGCTGAGACGTCCACCCAAGACATGAATTGCAGCGTGTCCTCTGAGGCGGCAGAGGGGGGTTCCGGTAAGTTTCTCTTTCGTGCAGCTATGGCTCCTGCTAAAATATCATTGTCCGGGGCAGGGGTGCTTGCTGTCTCAGTCCCCGCTGTGCACGCTCTTTACTCTGCATTCATTAGAAGTGCATCAACACAAGCAGTGATTGTCAAAAAATCATCTATATTTAGGTCAGTAAAGGTTTCCTCAATGTACCTCCAGAGCCTACTACTCAGGTTAGATGGGAGAGCGTTTGTGTCTACGCTCCCAAAGACGGGTACTCTGCCTCGCCAGCTGCAAAGCACAGCCCTGGGAACCATGGCAGCACACAGTGCAGCAGCATACGGTCCTGGCTTGCAACCGGTGGCATGTAGGATATCCATTCTAGCTGGCTGGGGCACTCTGAGGAAAGAGATATCAGGTTCCATCTGTGTGCCCTGTGCAGAATGTTAGCCCCCAGTAAGCTTTCTATTAGGACATACCTTGTCCGCTTCAGCGAAGCATAGGATGTTGACTGCCCTGCACCTTCCAGTGGAATGTGCTACTGGAAAGTTACATTGGTTATCTAGGCTATGTGTTAACAGCAGCTTTATTATTCTTTTTTTTATTAGACCTTCACAAGGCCGGTGTCTACCCCAGCTGACCGCATGAGAAACATTCGGCGGCGTGCTCGAAGAAACAGGGAGGATATGTTTCAGGACCTGATGGAAACAGCACAGGAATCCGCGAGGGAGAGTCGAGCCTGGAGAGAGGAATCCCAACAGAGGAGGCAGAAACACAGGGACGAACTGATAAGCGTCATGAAGGAGCAAAAAGAACTGCTCAAGAGCATGATTGCTTTGCAGACCCAGGCGATTAATGTACGGGCTCTACTCCATACAGTTCAGCCGTGTCTGCCTCCCACACCCTGTAGTCCTTTAAAGAATTTCTTTGAAGGCCACCCGTCCCCCTGGTACACTGCAACATCCAGTCCCCCCCACAGCTACTTTTTAGAGACCCGCAGCTACACCCACCTGTAACCCCCCCCTTTTAGGTTTTAATAAAAACAGTGACAAATAATTTGAAGACTGGCTTTATTTGTACACATTGAAAATCTCATAAGGTGCACCTGATGCATCCTGGAAGTTAACTAGGGGAGGGCATCATTGAAATGGTCCCTGAGTGCCTCCCTTATGCGAGCAGCTTCTCCTTGGGCCCCCCTAATACTCCTAGTGGCTGGCTGTTCGTATGCTTCCTCGAGGTGCTGTGCCTCCATAGCCCACCCCTGGGAAAACTTTTCTCCCCTACTTTCACAAATGTTATGAAGGACACAGCATGACGCAATCACAGCAGGGATGTTGTCCTCCGCCAAGTCCAGCCTCCCATACAAACAGCGCCAGCGCCCTTTTAAACGGCCGAAGGCACACTCCACAGTCATTCTGCAGCAGCTCAATCTGTAATTGAACCGCTCCTTGCTGCGATCTAGGTTCCCAGTGTACGGCTTCATGAGCCATGGCATCAGTGGGTATGCTGGGTCTCCGAGGATGACTATGGGCATCTCCACATCCCCCACTGTAATTTTTTGATCAGGGAAGAAGGTACCCCCTTGCAGCTTCCGGTACAGACCAGTGTTCCTGAAAATGCGGGCATCATGCACCTTTCCCGACCACCCAGCATTGATGTCCGTAAAACGCCCCTTGTGATCCATGAGTGCTTGCAGCACCATGGAGAAGTAGCCCTTCCTGTTGATGTACTCAGTCGCAAGATGGTCTGGAGCCAAAATAAGGATGTGTGTGCTGTCTATGGCTCCCCCACAGTTAGAGAATCCCATGGCAGCAAAGCTGTCCACAATCTCACGAACATTGCCCAACGTCACCATCCTCCGTAGCAAAACGCGATTGATGGCTCGGCACACTTGTGAGAGGGCTAATCCGACGATGGACCTCCCGACTCCAAACTGGTTTGCAACCGACCGGTAGCAGTCAGGAGTCGCCATCTTCCAGACAGCAATCGCAACACGCTTCTCCACGGTTAGGGCTGACCTCATGTTGGTGTCTTTATGTCGCAGGGCAGGGGCCAACTCTGAACACAGTTCCAGAAAGGTTGCTTTCCGCATTCGAAAGTTCTGTACCCACTGCTCGTCATCCCACAGCTGCATAACAATGCGACCCCACCACTCGGTGCTCGTCTCTCGCGACCAGAAATGGTGTTGTTCCGTGTGCAGATGATCGGTGAAGGAGCTGAGCAATGCGGTGCTGTTGCTCTGCATGGCATCGATCAGCCCCTGCTCCTCAGCGTCCTTGTCTGACTCGGAGCTCATTGCGTACTGAGCAACCAGTCGAGATGTATTTAGAATGCTGAAGGCGACAGTGGAGATCAGAGCAGGATCCATGCTGTCGCTGTTGTGATTGCTCACAAGTGGTGCGGTGCATCACTGCACTGTTGAAAATAGGCGCGAGTTGCTATTGGCAACAAGGAAGACACAAGGGGAACACAGTGCACTACAGGAAACTGAGAGTTTACCCATGGCGCTTTGCATTCCTTTCCTTCATCCCATGATTCCAAGCGCCGATTGAGGGAAAATTGAACTGTGGGATAGGTGCCCAGAATTCATTGCGCTACACCGCGATATTGCAAAGAATTCTGTTGCGTTGCAAGGAGCGATGTGTGTACGCGCTATCCCGCAATAAAGGTCACGTGTTTTTTATAGCGCGATTGCCATGTTGCGCTTTAATCTGATCGTGTGTACATAGCCTAAGTTAACCATAACAATAAGTTAACCATTAACAACATGTTAACGATTTTGACATTGCTGGGAGCTCCATCTCAGGCTTAGGATGGTTGTGTTACTGGTTAGCTCTGCGTTCTTGGAACCAGGCACAGTATCCGGCCTCTGTGACTCACCACCCCCCCAGCCTCTGCTTGAACCAGAAACTAAAACCAATGACAAGGCAGTGGGAGACACACCTAAACCCCTTGGAACAAGGGTGATGGAATTAGGGCAACTCCCCTAGCCTCATCTACAGTGAAGATGTGAGCCATTAGCACACTGAATGGACAGCAGAAACTTCATTTGCATCAAGGATGGAACCAGAATTAGCATGCTAAATGGAGAACCAAGCTCCAAGGCAGGAATCGCACTGAACTCTGGGATTGGCAAAGCAAGGAAGCACTGCATGATGGGAGATCTCTGCTCCTGAGACAAATGAACTCATGTCTGCACACACCCAGCTCAGCAATTATCAGACCAATTCTAGTCAATAGATCTTGTATTGATATCCAACACACTGAATCTGCCTGATTGCATTGTGAGCTCCCTCAGAGGAATGCCCCCATAGCCAGGAATGATCAGCTCCTATTGTCCACTTAAACTAAACAGCTCTGGTATACTCCCTTAAGTCATTATTTACACCAGAACAACTCTAGTGTTCTGCCTTGAACCATTGTTTCTTCCCTACAAAAATCCCTACCCAAGTCCTGAATCAGAAGCTAGTTCTAAATTACTCTGATCTGTTCTGCTGCCTGGATCTGTTCTGCTGCCTGGACCCAAAGAGCTGCAACAGTTCCACTGTGACGTCACCTTTTCCTTGCTGATCGTGGTGGGGATTCTGCCTGTCTCCAGCACTCCAGACCCTAAGCTGAACAGCCTGGTTCCTGGGTACCTTTGAGCTGCACTGAGTGGTGAGACAACTCCCTGCCCCCCCTTTTTTTTCTCTTTCTTTCCTCGTAGTCCAAATATAACTCTCTAAATTTAACCTTTGTAATCCACTTGGGCTAGATTTCCCCAATGCTACAATTGAAACTGGGTAATATTGTAACTCTTTCATCATTTCTCTTTCTTTTGTATGGTTATTGATATTGTAATTGTTTGGATATTTTTCTTTCCTTTTATAACTATTCATAAGTTTTAATGTACCTGGTAATAAAGTAACTTTTGTATTCAAGGTGGTTGCCAGACTCTTTCCACTTCCCTTGTGTTCTTGGCTTCCCTGTATTGCTCTGCGGCAACGCTTCTTTTACCTAGCTAAAGATCCCTATGATGCCCAAAATCCTGTAAGGTCTGCTCACTAAGGGGGTTACTAACGTGCTGAACCTGTGGCATATAAGGGTGGCAGCTGAAAGTGCTGTTTTAACCCAGCCTGTGGAGTCCAGGGGCATATAAGGGTGGCAGCTGAAAGTGCTGCTTTGACCCAGCCTGATTGAGTCCAGGGGCATATAAGGGTGACAGCTGAAAGTGCTGTTTTGACCCAGCATCCTCAAACATGTGCTCAAGTCTAGTCCAGTGCGGTGCCAGGGGCATATAAGGGTGGCAGCAGAGAAGTGCTGTGTGACCCAGCCTGCTGAGTTCAGGGACATATAAGGGATCAGCTGAGAGTGCTGATAGACCCGGTCCGCTCAGACGCACTTAGAAACCCAGTCTTGGGAAGTTTAGGTCCTGCAAGAGTAGCTCCACTGGGAGGGGACTTGCAGAAGGGAGAAGTAAGCTCCATATAGAAACGCACGTAACACAAGCAGTACACTGATAGGAGTACAACGCTCCCCACCCCCACGGAAAGTAACCCTAATAAATGAGCATACCCCAAATTTATGGGCAAATTTGGTAACAGTTGAGAAGCAACTGAGGAAGGTTAGGTCACACATGCTGGATGAGTCGCTAATGGTGGTGTAAGACAGGGACTGTGCATGTGAGATTTGGACAGGCGGTGCTGCTGAAATTCTCCAATCAAGAGCACAGGGATGTACTATCACCTGAAGTGGAGATCCAACAGAGACATTCCTCAAGGAAGTGTCTTAACCTCATGTACAATTTCCAACTAGCACATTATCACTGACCCAACAAGCTGCTTTCCTGGTTTTGACTCGGCATGCCACTTTTGGCGGCAGTCAAAGGGAGGTATGCAAGTTATTTAAAATGACTTGTGTATCTCCCTTCAACTTCCCAAAGTCCACTTATCTCAGTGGTTCCACTGTGCTGAGTCAAAGGGAAATGCTCTCCCTTCAACTCAGTGCTACTCCACTTAAGAGGGTGGACTTCAGCGAACAACTTCCCGATTGACTGAGTGGGTCTTCACAGAATTTGCTGCCATCATTATAGACATGTCCTCAGTCAAAGACATTTTGCTGAATTCAAGGCATTACTTTAAGAAGGAAAACCCTCTTTTCTGCAAAGATCCTGATTAACCATCATGCATTTGAGAATTAAGAGATCATACTTTAAAATGCCCTAAACATGTAAGAAGGCATATCTAAAAAGAACAGATTTCTAGGTTATATAATTAAACAAAAGTCTTCAAGTATCATCTGCAATTTCAACACCAGGACTCTGAAGAGATGAGTAATGAGAGAGAAGCTCATTATTAGCTCTGTAAGATCCAGGTAGTATTATTATTATTCTGAATTTCACACACTTCTAGCATTTTAGAACAGTCCAAATGTTTTGAGACCTAGTAGGGAAAATTATCTTAAATACTTTTCTAAAAAGAAAGTTTCATACCATTCCTTTTCCAGCTATTCATTAATGAGGATTTATTTATAATACATTGTAACAGTAGAAGATGTTTTACAAAATTGTTTAGGCCCTTTTACTACAACACAACTGACTATATTAGCACATTCATGGCTTTTGTTTTTAAATAACCACAGACAGTTTTGTTATCTAGATATTTTATATATGTTAAAAGTTGGAAAAAAACTGAAGACATGGCACAGATGTACCTCTGATAGCATTTCATATTGACCTCTTCTCCCTAAGGCAATTGTAAGCAAGTCGTAGACCACAGATGCACTCTGCAAGCTGATGATGCGATCATTTTTGTGCTCTGGAATTCTGCTCAATACAGCATCACGATTAGCCTGGAAGAGAGCACCAAGAATGTAAGGAATCAGTCTAATCCGACCAACATCTTGGTTCTGGACATCATTAATATGTTTAAACATACCAATCAACACTGGAAGCAGGTGAACAAACAAGACAGCAATTGCTTCTCATTTTGCATTTGATTACTTGTATTAAAACAAAACACTGATTGATATAATTTCTCACACTACTTTTGTGCGGGATTTAATATATAAATTAACTCGGTCAATATTTCTGTAACTGATCTACTTTCATTGTTATGTTCTAATTGTATAAAACTGAGACAATTTAATTTGTTTAAAAGTATCTTAACAAAATCTGTGCTTTGAGATTTTACTTTGGCATAATTAATGCTTTCTTGTCTTTTGTGTAAAAATAAGGCATAACTTTGGTGCTTGAGACACAGCTGGGGTCTCCCATCCCTTTTTTCAAAGGGAGTGCCATTTTCATCCCTTTTACTATTTCTTCTAAAGGTCACTATGACAGCATCCCTTCTCTGGGATGTATAAATAGTCTCTTCCAAAAATAAGCCACATCAATACAGTTCAAAGTGTTCTCCTTGAGAAGGACCTTATACTAGAAGCTCAACCAATCCCACCCTACCAGCCTCTCCCACCCTACAACGCAAGTGTGGCACTGTAATGCGTGTATACTGCTAATACTCTGAACTTCCCATGTGCCTTTCAAGTGATTTCAAAATGTTTTACAAAGACTAATGAATTACAACACATCTTTTTACAACAAGGCATGCTAAACTATAGGCAGATTAAACCAATTTGCCCAGATTAACACTGAAAATATTTTGTAAAGCAGAGATAAAATTCAAGTCTCCTTGATGCCCAGTACTGTGATTTAATGACATGACTACTTGCATTCCACTATCTAGAAATTTAAAAGGTTACTCCCAAATCAATTCTTCCATTCTTCATCACATATTCTTCATCACTCTTCCATTCTTCATCACATATTGTTGCCACAAAACCACCAAACTGAATATGCTTTGTCTTGATAGCCTCTAATTCTACATTGTTCTCTCAGTTCAATTTTAATTGTTGTAGACTACAGACTTAATTTTTTATGGATTGCTATAGTGCGAAAAATTAAAGATCTGAAGTGAGAGGCTACTAGGATTTTTTTAAATAGTAGACAAGGACCCCCTAGGGAACTGAAAATCAAGTTGACAACTGCATTTCAGCACAGAGGAGAATCATGCAAAAGACATTTGAGCATATTACCAAATGTTATTTTTTTGCAATCTGTTTTCATTACAAGTTTCCTTTCTATATAGGTTTGTAGATTCATATTAGAAGTTAGAATGGACTGTTTATATTTCCTCCTTATATGGAAATGGAAAAAACCACACAAATTCCAACATATCTTTTAGCTATCTTAACTTGCTGACATTTTAGGCTTTGGAAAATAATGGATGAAACAGTTAACAAAATCAGGATAATCAAACACTAAGGGGTAAATTTTCGAAGTGGAACATGGGGAGTTATAAGCACACAAATATTCCATTAATTGTGAACTTAACTGCTCATATCTTGCCTTGAAAATGTATTCCCACATGTGTCAAAGAATTTGTTTTCTTTTGATCAGCATGTATATGGCATTTATTTCTACATGGCAGAAATATTTAGTCAGCTTCAAAACTTCTTACTTTTATGGTTGCATTATAACCATAGTAATACCACCTCAGTGGTACAGACTGCTTGCTGCCTTACAAGTGTGAAGTCAGCCATGACACCTCCTGCTGGTACTATGGTAGACTAATTCCATTGTAAGTGATGGGAGAATCCTCCTACCTTAAGTATTAAAAACAAATTTAAAATTGCTTGAAGCAGGAAAAGAGCCTCCACATATATATTCGTGACTATTTTAAACGTCCAGTGGCTCAGAACTGCTTAGGGGTGTAGCCCCTCTGTAGGATCTTCCCTAGATAAGCAAAGCAAAGGTATGCATGTACTGCACCTGTATGATACCCTATAACAGAAGCAATAATAATATTGTAGTTGGCTCTCTACACTATGCATGCAAGTACTGTGGGAGCAGCAGTCAGTGCAACTATCATAAAGTCACTTTCTAATCTTAAATATAAGAGACAAGCTGAAATCTTTAAGACGAGATTGGCCAGCGTACCTCTTTTGTGCAGCCTGTGACTGCGCTCCTCGAGACCACACTAGAGAATGTAGGCCCTAGTATTTTGATTTATGATATGTAGGGCCGACTTGAAGTACATTTAAGTCACATCTGGCCCACCATAGCAAATGAGTTTGACACCCCTGCGATTGCATCTACAAATCAGAATTACATCTTCCTAGAGCTGTCCTTTTCTTAAAGATTACAATTTAAGCTTTCCCCATCAAAATGTGCTTTCTGACCTCAGACAGAATGAGGGGAAACTCAAGGTGACACAAAAAATGACTACTGGAAATGATCTACTTGGTCGACTATGCAATTTCTAGAACTGTTCTGCACCAGGACTGTTCCAAACAGGAAGAATGAAGGTAGCAATACTAATATTTATGAACTATCACATTAATAATACGTTTTTTCAGTTCTATAAAACCAGTGAAAATATATTCATGAATTTTTAAAACAAATTACCAAAATAACCATTTTTAACATACGCAGAAATACATGAAAGCACTTTCGGGCTTTTGAAAATTTTATCCTTTTGTTTGATATATGTGGGGGAAAAGTTTCAGATTCATTACACCAAGTAGAAAGATTTTATACTGACTGTTCTGATAGCATGCGACAACTGACGTTGCATTAGTAAGCTACCAGTTGGCAGCTGATCATTGATCAGTAAGGCTCTGCTAGAGCAGTAATAGGGCACCCTTCTAATGGGTGTCAGTAAAGTCACTGAAAGGAAACAGCCGCAGGAGAAAATTAAAGGATTTAAAAAAAAAAATCTTATGGTGTGATGCCTTATACAGACGATAGGCAAATATCAAGTTATATGGAACTTGGTGAGATCTGCATTTTAAAGCAAACCAGAGAAGAACTCTTGGCATATGCACATTGAATAGGTACATGCAGCTATTTTTTGGTTTTAGTTGCTGTAATAGCAGTTCACACTGATGTGGTGCCAAGTGAAAGACCTGGTTTTGGGAACAGACTCTACCTCCCACGTTTACAACTAAAAGAGGGGTAGATTCAGCCCAAAACAATGCACTCAGACTCTAAAGAAAAGAGCAACTCAGAATCATAAAACCCTCACAGCACTTCCTGCTTACGTGCTCTTAGAGTGGTAATGGCTTTAGTTCCAGAAAGAACTGCTCACTCAATTTCCGAACAAGAAATGTGATTTACTAAGTGTGCTCAAAAGACAAACGATAGAAGTGATATAAAAAAATTTTAAACTGTTTAACTTACCATAGATTCACTAATCAGCAACAACAATAGGGCTTCTTCTGTATTTTCTTGAGGACAAAAAATACTGTCAAAAACAAAAACTTTAGTATTTATTAAAATAAAAGTAGAGCATATTAACCTTAAAAATGTTGTACATAACAAATGTTCAAGTGCCATGATAATTAGAATATTTTTAATATCCAGAAAAAAATGACAGAATCTCTCTATATATTAGGATTTTAGTTATGAAGATAAGTTTTGTTTCAATACTTTGATTTGTCTGTAAAAGAAAAAAAGGTTGGCAAAACAGAATGAATAAAAGCACCAGAGGTGAAAATGAACAGTCCAAATATCCCAAATACCACGTAATTTTGACAGCTGCAAAAATGTCAGTATTCTCAATTAAACTCCCACTCTACTTGTAAGTGCATTAACCGCAACCATAGCAACAACGGCATGGTGAAATAGACTTTCCCTAAGCTTACAAGTGGCAATATTTAGATCCCACTTGCAGTATCTCAGCATTAGATATACATAAAATTGCTCTTCCTGATGTTCTGTTGTACAGATAAACTAACTAAAAAAAAGCCATTTCTTCTGTATGCCATCACCTTCATTTCCTCCTAAGCACTTAACACATTTCTTTCCAATTAGTTAATTTTTATGGTTCCTACTAGCCTATGCAACAGATTGCAGAAAGAAGTCATCCAGGCACATTCAATGAGACCACAATTTCGCTCTGGTGCAGGGGGATGATAACTGAGAACTAAAATTTGTACCAGGTATAGAGCTAGGTCAGATTTTATTTCCTCCAAATCTCCCAGGGCACGAGGAAATTTTTTAACAAGCAATGAGGTGGCAGATGAAAGAACAAGGAGCAAAGGTCTCAAGTTAGTGGGGCGGTTTAGGTTGGATAGCAAGAAAAGCTTTTTTACCAGGAGGATGGTGAAGCACTGGAATGGGTTACCAGGAAAGGTGGTGGAACGTCCATCCTTGGAGGTTTTTAAGACCCGGCTTGACAAAGCCCTGACTAGAGCGATTTAGTTGGGATCCCGCTTTGAGCATGCTGTTGGACTAGACAACCCCCCTGAGGTCCCCTTCATACCTAACCATTTATGATTCTATGAAACTGAGAATCAAATTGTGACCAAGTCATAATCTGGTCTTTAGTCTGTTTCTGGAGTAGAGCATCTAAACTCTGCTCTCTACTGAGGGCGTGTACTAATTCCACAACCAAATTCTCACTAATGAGCTAAATTTCTCTCACCACTAAAAGACATTGCCTTACAGGCATAATGGAATTTGCTTAAACTGCACTTAATTATTTTCAGGGAACTAAAGGTTGTCTAAGCTTTAGACATCTTTTATTTTTTTAAACATACATGGAAGTTTTCAACTAGTTAAACATCTGAGTGGAAGTGTAAGACAAGACGTCTAAAATATAACAGGAAATTTATCATGAAATTGTGAAGTCATTTTAGAAAAATAGCAGGTCTGATCTCGGGAATAGGGTCTCCCTCCCTCTTTTAAAAAAACCAAACAGATGGGTTAAACCAGAGGTTCTCAACCACTGTGTCAGGACACAAAGGTGTGTCGTGAAGAGCTGGGAGGTGTGTCATGGAAAATTGGCAGCTCAGCTTGGAGCCAGCTTGGGACTCCTGCTGCCCACCACACACTGCTGCTTTCAACAGCTCGCTCCTGTTGCACAACACAGGCAGTAGCCAGATGAATAAAGGGACTTACGGGCTGCAACCCAGACATTCGGAAGGGGAGAGGGGAGCACGGTGGGCACCACCTGCCCCACAAAACTAAACCCAGCCCCATTGAGTCAGACTGCCAGGGCACCACCTCCACCCAAGTCCTGGACTGCTGAATCCTCTGGAGTGCCGCAGCCTCCCAAGTGCACCCAGCCCAAGCACCACCACCACTGACAGATTGTAGTGTGTCACGCAGGGGACCATCATCTGTCAGGTGTGTCACAATGGAAATAAGGTTGAAAATCACTGGGTTAAACAATGCAAGTTGTTCTCAAGTTTCTTTTTGGACATTAAAGTTAGGGTACAAAAATCATTTCCAAGACTAAGTTTCAATATATAATTAATACTGCTGGCACTGCTGAAAGCTTCCAGAAATGGAATGATGCATCTGCTAAGAAACTTGGCTTCTTCATTCCTTTTAGGAAACATTTCAGAGAGGTGATATCCAAACCTATAAATATTTTAGTAAGCTGAGAGAAGAGCTAAATGGGCTCCAGTCACAGAAGTCCATAGTGCTAAATGAAACAAGACAAACAAAAGATAACAAGACAAGTTTTGATATTTTAGAGTCTGAAGGCAAATATCTGAAGCTACACCACAGTGTTAATACATACCTGTTGATTCCCTCTCCAGTTTAAATAAATGGAGGTCACTGGTTCTTGGAGATGTGTCAACCCTATCTATTCCACACGCTCCTTGCATCCAAGAGCAGAAATTCTTGTGAGCAATATTCATTGGCCTGTGCCTGTGCGCTAGGCATTCTTGTGCTCAGTACCAAGATCAAAGGAGAAGTGACAACCAACCGCCTTTACTGTTCCTTCTCTACTACAAATCTTACATGATCTGAAGCCAAGGGAAAAGAGATCAAGTAATGGAATACAGATTGAGACCACATATCTCGAAGAACCTCCTATACAGGTAAGTAACCTCCATTTCTTCTTCAAGTGATGATCCCTATGTGTATTCCACATGTGGGTGACTGGCAATCAATAGTCTATGGTAATTAAAGAGTAGTCAAAGAGGGATACAAGACCAAGCAGTAGTCAAAGAGAGGTATGAAGACACAGACAGTATAGATATTTGCAATATTGCCATCCAAAGGTTGAGGCCAAGTCTATACTGATCATGGCAAATTCGCCACATCAGTCTGATCGACTGGGTCAGTGAAGACTCGCTCAATCTGTTGGGATGTTGAGCTGCTAAGGTCTCTGCCTGAGAAAGAATAGCACTGAGTCAAAGGGAGGGCATTTCCCTTCGACTCAGCACAGTGGAAGCCAACAATAAGTAAGCATTAAGGCATTAAAGGGAGATACACAAGTTTTTTATGTAGCTTGCATCACTCCCCTCGACTGCTGCTGGAAATCACGGTGAGTATAGACCAGGCCTGAATCTGAAGAAGAGGCTTTAACTAAACCATAATGCTTTGTGAAGGGCTGATGGAATCTGTGATGGGGGGTGCCTACCCCACACTAAGGACAAGAGAGCTGACCCTGCATTATGAGCAGAGGAAGTCCGACCCCTTAGACTGTGCTGGGCATGCTCCAACTCCTGTCTTTGTAGAAAAGGGAGCAGCTCAGGTCATTCGGGACTGACTGCCAAAGTTCCCTCTAAGCTGATGATGCAGCTGAGCAAGTTATGGTACTCGTTAAGCGGCAATCTGTGGGGCATGGTGCCAGATGGGCAACAGTTTTTTTGGCACCGGAAGCATCAGCATCCCTAAGTGCCTTAATTCAAAAGAAATGCATAGATGTTATCTTTTCGTTTGAATTTTAATAAAAATGATAAACTGAAATACTTTAGTTTTATTAATTTACTCAACAAATGTGAGACGATGACACTTGCTGCCTATCTAGCCTCTACCATTATCTACACCCTACAGTTTTTGTCGCCTGTATTTTGTCATGTGATCATGAATGTCTTGTCTTATGAATAGAGATAAACTTAAAATTTCAAAATGCAGAGGTCTGGCTAGGGGGAGAGAAGGGGATGGAGCCACGGGGAAGATCGAGCTGGGGGAGAGAGCCACAGGGAAGATCGGGCTGGAGGAGAAGGAAAGAAAGATGCGGGGAAGATTGGGCTGGGGGGAGTAGGGGAGGGAGCTGTGGGAAAGGTCGGGTTGGGGAGAAAAAGAGTTGTGGGGGTTGGGTTGTGCGGGAGTCTGAGATAGGTGTGCGACGGCCGCTGCACAGCCACGCACCCGTGAAGCTTAGAGGGAACATAGCTGGCTGCCAAAGAGATAGACTGGAGGCTTCTACCATGAAATCAGAGCACCCAGGAACCGAGAGGATTAGAGATCCGGTGGACCCAGAAGGAGCGTCAGAACCTGCGACCACCCAACTGAAGGCTGGACACACTGAAGGACCCAGAGTCCTGACCAACTTACAAACCACACTGGAGGAGACAGGGAACGAAGCACCCCAGAGAAGGGTGCTAACCCTGGCTGCAGAAAAAGTCAGCATGTTGCAAGAAGATCTCCACTGACCCAGTGACAAGTACTCCTGCCATAATTAGGCCATTAGGCTGGGGCCCAAAAAAACATGGAGGGCCTGAGCCACCCTACTCCAGGCACCACACAATTCTAGGGTGCTGCCTCATACCCTGCCAGACATAGAATCATAGAAACTGGAAGGGACCATGAGAGGGCATCAAGTCCAGTCCCCTGCACTCATGGCAGGGCCAAGTACCCTCTTAAACCATCCCTGAAAGGTGCTTGTCTAACCTGCTCTTAAAAGCTTCCAATGATGGAGATTCCACAACCTGCCTAGGCAACTTATTCAGGTGGATAATCACCCTGACAGTTAGGAATTTGTTCCTAATGTCCAACCTAAACACCGCCTATTATTACAATTTAAGACCATTGCTTCTTGTCCTATCATCGGAAATTAAGGAGAACAATTTTTCTCCCTCCCCTTCGTGACCACCTTTTAGGTGCTTGAAAACTGTTCTCATATCCCCCCTAAGTTTCCTCTTTTCCAGACTAAACAAACCCAGCTCTTTCAATCTTCCCTCATAAGTCAAGTGTTCCAGACCTTTAATCAGTCATGTTGCTCTTCTCTGGACTTTATCCAATTTGTCCACATTTTTCCTGAAATGAGGCACCCAGAACTGGACACAATACTTCAGTTGAGGCCTAATCAGGGCAGAGTAGAGTGGAAGAATTACTTCTTGTGTCTTACTTACAATACTCCTGTTAATAAATCCCAGAATGGTGTTTGCTTTTTTTGTAACAGTATTACACTGTTGACTCATATTTGGCTTGTGGTCCACTATGACACCAGATCCCTTTCCGCAGTACTCCTTCCTAGGCAGTCATTGCCCATTTTATATGTGTGCAATGGATTTTTCTTTCCTAAGTGGTGTACTTTGCACTTGTCTTTATTGAATTTAATTCTATTTACCTCAGACTATTTCACCAGCTTGTCCAAATCATTTTGAATTGTGGTCCTATTCTCCAAAGCACTTGCAACCCCTCCCAGCTTGGTTTCATCAGCAAACACTCTGTGTGCCCTCATCTAAATTTTTGAGGAAAATATTGAACAGAACCGGATCCAGAACTGATCCCTGCAGTACTCCGCTCGTTATGCCCTTCCAACATGACTGTGAACTGTAGATACTTACTCTCTGGGAATGGTTACAAAACCAGTTTTGCACCTATCTTACAGTAAAACCACCCAGATGGTACTTCCCCAGTTTATTAAAGAGAAGGTGATGAGACACCGTTAACAAAAGCCCTTCTAAAGTCCAGATACACCACATCTATCACCTCCCCTCTATCCACAAGGCTTGTTACCTTGTCACAGAAAGCGTTCAGATTGGTTTGACACAATTGTTCTTGATACATCCATGCTGATTATCACTTAACACCTTATTCTCTTCTAGATGTTTGCTAATTGATTCCTTAATTATTTGCTCCATTATTTTTCCTGGTACAGAGGTTAAACTGACTGGTTTATAATTCCCTGGGTTGTCCTTATTTCCCTTTTTATAGATGGGCACTATATTTGCTCTTTTCCAGTCCCCTGGGATCTCTCCAGTCTTCCATGATTTTTCAAAGATAATAGCCAATAGCTCAGATATCTACTGAATCAGCTCCTTGAGTATTCTAGGGTGCATATCATCAGGCCTGGTCACTTGAAGATATCTAAATTGTCTAAGTAATGTTTAACTTGTTCTTTCCCTATTTTAGCTTCTGATCCTATCCCACTTTTACTGCCCTTCCTTACATCAGGCATCCAATCACTACCAGCCTTCTCGGTGAAGACCAAAACAAAGAAATCATTTAGTTCCTCTGCCATTTCCACATTTTCTGTTATTGTTTTTCCCTCTTTGTTAAGTAACAGTCCTATGCTGTCCTTGATTTACCTCTTGTTTCTAATGTATTTTTAAATGTTTTTAAATTCCAAAGGGGTAGCCGTGTTAGTCTATTGTAGAAAGACAACAGAGTCTTGTGGCACTTTTAAAGACTAACAAAGCTCATGCGATCAATAAATCTGTTAGTCTTTAAAAGTGCCACAAGACTCTGTTGTCTAAATGTTTTTAGTTACCCTTTATGCCTTCAGCTAGTTTGATTTCAGTTTGTGCCTTGCCCTTCCTGATTTTTCCCCTACACAACTGTTATGTTTATCATCATCCTTTGTGATTTGACCTAGTTTCCATTTTTGTAGGACTCTTTATTTTTAGATTATTGAAAATCTCCTGGTTAAGCCAGGGTGGTCTCTTGCCATACTTCTTATCCTTCCTACGCATTGGAATAGTTTGCTCTTGTGCCCTTAATAATGTTTTTTTGAAAAACTGCCAACTGTCTTCATGGGCAACCCTACTGACTCAGGCCACTAACTGACTTTGGTTGTTGGGTCATATTGCCTCGCAACCCCTGGGCAGTGACTGACACTGTCCATTGGGACATGCTGACTCACAACCCCCAAACTGGGCCTTACTGTCTTGCTTTCTCTGAGCAATCAGATCCCCCCAAAGGAGGACAGGGGAGGGGGGAAACTAACTTCCCCAATACCACTTTACACGTGTCCAATATAGGTTCTTTGAGAAATGTGTCAATGTCTAGCTCTTCAGTTATTAGGTGATGCTGGCAGTCCCTCTCTCTGCTCAGTAGCCAGTGTCATGAAGCATCTGGACATTTCATGGGGCTATATTGATAGTATATTTTATATACATTACACTCTTTGTATTTCAACTGCAGAGTGGGATGATCAACCCAGCTATGGTGAACTGGTAGGCAAGGAAATGGAGCAAGCATTGTTTACTTTAGGAAACCTTTTCTCTCCTTTTGCAGATTAGGAATCCTTGTTCCCAAAGGAAACCTGTACATCACTTTCAAAAGATGAGCTTGGAAACTTAAACTTATCACTCTGGTAGACACTAGAAATCATGGACTAAACAGAGACACTGGATTTATGGCTTATTACAACAACTGTAATCCACTACCCTCTCTTTTTGTCCTATGACTGCAAAGATGTTCTCTGCTTTGAATGTCATACATGCTAACTACTTATGCTAAATAATCTCTTCCACCTTGCATTTGCTGTGATACTGGCAGTACCGCTCCCAGACCTTAATATGAGCTCTCTGCGATTTGAAAGCTTGTTTTGCTGACCAACAGAAATTGGTTCAATAAAAGATATTACTTTACCCCCCTTGTTTCATACTTTGGGTTGAAAATTTTCACAGGTCTATTCTCAGGTCACTAACATTATTTGCAAGTGGACAGTCATCTTACAAATGACAAATTTTCATATATGCTTTATTAGTTTCTGGAAGAGTTTGTGTAATTATCTCTATTCTAAAGAAAAATATCATCCTTTTAAGAGCTAAATTTCAGACCAATTTATGGATAATAAACTGCAAGCAACCAGACCACTTTAACTGGAGTGTGAAGTCATGTCAATAAGTCTAACATTCGTGGGAAAAAATTGCCCTTGAAGCTCAGAACTTAAAAGGTAGATCTAAGTTAGTAAACCAGTGTCAAAGATAAATTTAGAAAATATAAATTCCTCCAGTGCTGGCTCAATCTCTCAGGCAATCTGACACTCTTCTTAGAAGCACTGTTGGTAACCTCTGCATTCTTCTGCCACAAAGATCTTGTAGATGAGTGAGGCACAGAGGTCAACGGAACACTATGCTCATTAGAGGATTATGTATAAGGGGTGGGAGGGTATCTAGGCCTGGATCCGAGACTAGTGAAGGGGAGAATTCCATCATGTGAAACCTAAATTTAATCTTATTTTTCCTAAATCTGCTCTTTAAAGTTGAGGAGATCTTACATTTTGATGGTGTGTGACTCCCTCCTTGAAACAGATGACTAGGATTTGATTCCTAGCATGTAAAGCAGTATTTGAATTCCAGGGATCTTGGCATGCTCCACAGACCAAAACCCATGAGGGAGAAATCATTAAGAAGGAAAATAGGAAGAAAGGAGTATTAGCCAAATAGATCCCAGAAAATAATAAATGAAGGAATTATACAATCAAACTAACTAAAAAAAATCAACAAAAACTAAACGAGACCTAGACAACCCAAAGGGCTAAAGTCTAGCTACTGCTAAACACAGGCACACCGGATGCTCTGTCTGAGCCCATAGGGTGGTTGAGAAGGAACTGAGGCAAGCCCCCTCAGGTATTAGTCTAGCCAAGGGAGTCTGGAACGCATATGCAGCCAAACTGGGGCTGCTACCTAAATCTCCCGTCAAAGGTGGACTGGGCACATGGACACCTGACATGAACTGGAACACCCATAGGGACGCTACTTGAAGAACTGCTATTTTTGAGAGAAAAATTAAGTTGCAGAAAATAATTATCTATATTCATTACATTACTAATAGTGATCAGGGCAGAAGGACTGAGGCATGAGAAAGTTGAAAACATGTACCTCAAGCAGTGAAGGTGACTGTGGAGGAGAAGGAAAGGAGAAATCAAAGCTAAACTCAAATGAGCACAGAGAGCAGTGTAGTATCATACAGTTGCCTGACTAAATGGAAGAAAAGCAAACGCAAGAACAAGCTGACATGGCAGAGAAATGGCAAGGTTGGCTTAAGGGGATTAAGAGGCAGTTGCCTTGGGAAATATACTCGCAGTACAAAGTGCTACAAAATGCTTTTGAAATCTGTCACTGAGATATCATGAATCTCCATATTGCCAACTCTGTCATTGCTTTTTCAAGTACTACAGAATATAGAGGTCTAGAAACAGCACACAAGTCATACAGGTTTAATACCCAAAGAGATTATTTGTTATCCACTTTATAGGACAAAAAATTTACAATCCTGCCTTTGCATCTTCAATTTTTGTTTTTCTAAAAAGGACAAATGGTCTTTTTGTAGTTTCCAATTATCCTGGCAGACGTCCTGCCTTTGCTGAGGGAGCTGCTCAGGGTATGAATGGCAAGAACAGTGGAATGGTGCATGGCTAGACAGCGGGAAGACATATTGCCAGGCACACTCGTATTCCCTATGTACCCTGTTAACTTGTACTACTGATCACAGCATGTGCACTACATAAACGGAACCCATAAAACTTCTTCTCCCCTGATAAATGACATCGTTAGCATCCATAGGACTAGAACTCTGGACCATGAAGGTTCTGGGCTGCTGTCACTGCCACATCACCATCAGAGCTCAGGGCAATCTGCTGTTGGAGGACCCTGTGAAGCTAGACGCTGCAAGAAGTACCAGCCAGTGCAGCCGGAGTGGTTCCTCCCCCAGCTGTACAGTGATTGGCCCATGCTGTTATATAAACCAGAAACCTACTCCAGAGAGCTGTCTGCAGAACAAACACGTGCTTCCAGTCCAGACCTTGCCATACTATGAATCTTAGACTTTGGCTTCTGACTGCAGTTCATCTGCAACTTGATGCCTGACCCTGACTTTCTGGTATTCTGACCTGGCTCAGTTCCAACTCTGCTACATGTCTCCCAACCACAACTTGATAACTGGCCAGTGCACATATACTGTCGATGGCCTGGCCCTGGCAGATGCTGGCTACCCAGGCAGCCAGACTCCCTCCCTGTTCCCATTCTATAGCATTAGGAAAAGATTCTACTCCTCTGCTTGCTGAGGAAATGGAATTTCCTCCAAACTTCCCCAAAAGTACAAGAAAGGACTGTGCTCTCATTGTTGCTGAAATGCCTCTTTCCTCATCAATAACATAAATAAACATTGAAATGGACAGAACAATCATAAGTAGAGAACCAGGAGTGACATGAAGAACTCATTCCATACTTTTCTCCAGTGTACACACGAGGTCTTCTGCTGAGTGCATAATTTTTAGTATTGGAGCCTTTCCGGAGTGGATCATCAAGAGGCGACTGGTGGGGAGGGTCTTCCAGCGGATTCCAGTAACTTTGTTCACACATACCTCGTAACAAAATTTCAGCTAACTGCCTGGCTATTGTCTGTAAAAGAAAAACAAAAATATTTTCCCCTAAAAAAAACTGAACAGGAAGTCTTGAACAGATTGTGATTCTGTCAAATGAGGACTTGTCTCATTCAATTAAGGTTTCTGTTTCCTGTCTAGTGATGTCATTACGGAGAATTCCCGTCTTCTGCTAGTTTTTCGCTTCATGTAAAAATGAGCAAACTAGAAGACTTGACCACCACATATTTTTCCATTGGCCTGAAAAAATTCAGAATGCCCTGCACGCTGGGAACAAAAGGCATAATGTCTAGTTTTCTTCTGTACAACTCTGTAACAAGAAGCTTTGAAAACAGTTTGATACAACTTTAATGGGTAAACCCAAGATATTTGAAGAAATACATTAAAACATGTTAATATATCTAAACATTAGTTAAATTCAGGTTTTTTCCCTGTTATTCTACATTACAATCATTATTATCAAGAAAGCTTAATTTGAATCTTAACTTCATTAATTCAACTACAGTAAAAATGGGATTTTTCTATTAAAATTAGCTATGGGATAGTGAAAAACTAAGCATCCACTCCTGGAGTGGTTTTATATACTGGCTCAGGCTGCATTTTCCAGAGACCAAGAGACAAAAAAGAGAATTTGGGATATATGAAGGCTGAGTTTAAACTGGCTGGGATTTCTTTTTGAGTGAGAAAATGAACAGGACTTTCTGTCAAAGGAGACCCCAGCCCTTACTGAAAAGTTGGAACAAATGGCCTCCCAGACTCCACATTTGAAAGATGACAGTAGCACCAACAACAAACACTGCCAACTTTGAACCAGATGTTTATCTTCACTTTGTCCCCCCGCCCCGAAATCCTAAACACTATAACAGAGTTTAGCTTCAGTAAAAGAAGAAAACTGATAGCAGATTATGATCACCAGGCAAGGCAACTACTTCCTATATTCTTCCCCAAATAGAATTCCAGGGGGCTGAAATATCCATAAAAATATAGCTCAAACTGCATCATCACCACAATAAATAGACTAACAATTTTTACATCCCTTTGTTATTTTTAAAAGAGCTCAAAGAAATGGCCTTTGTTGAACTCTCTCTGCAAGAGCTTTCATTATACTATTTATATTTAACTTCAAAAAGACAACTAAATTTCTTTCCCTGGTAATTTCTACACAGACCAAAAATAAAACATTTGAAGAATAAATTTGTTTTTTAAAAAAACCCCAAACTACATACTCTCAATTATTTTTCTACATACTACAAAAGTATTAAAAATTGTTAAAATTTTAGATTTCTCTAATTTTTAAAGAAACTCACAAACAAAACATTAACATGAAAAATCTACTTCGAATAAGTTCAAGTGAACATCAGTGAAACAGTTCTAAGGGACAGTGAACATATAAAAGATTTATTTTTTGGCCAAAATGTTCTGGGTACTGTATATCTCTAGTGTGTAAAGACTATTTCTCCAGCTTAAAAGAAATAAAAAAGAAAGATTATCTTAGATCCAAAACAATCAGCTTAATCCATTTCTAAATTCTTTATGCATATGTGTGTAGGCTATGTAAGATTCAAGGCGACAGTGTTGAAAACCCTAACTTTTAATGGTAAAGTGGAGTGCTGTAGAAATGGGACAACCTCAACATCTTTAGAAGAACTGGCAACATTTCCTAACAGATGGTTAGCAACTAAGCTAGGACTGTCAGTGTATGAGTGACATCTTCCATTTTTTGATTCCTGTGATGTAAGAAACCTGCCTTCCATTTCTTAATGTTCTATTTACACTCTAGAACGTTACTGGCCTCCTTTACATGTCTAATATTTCACTATTTATAAAAAATGTGTTTTTGTGATCTCATTAAAAGCTAACTGAGAAATTGATTTTCTAGTGGTGTTTTGAAAGTTTTGGAGAGACTATACTGCAAATCTTATCTGCATAAATGGTTGGGAATAAAAGACAAAAACACATTGTAATAAATGTTGCTTATTCTTATCTGAAAATGTTTTATTTATATGCAAAAACAACGAGAGTCCTGTGGCACCTTGCCACAGGACTCTCGTTATTTTTACTGTACACAGACTAACACGGCTACCCCTCTGGAAATTTTATTTATATGAGATCCCAAAGAAAGAAACAAGCACTTGTTTAGTGAATGTTTACTTAATGTTGATATGGATATGAACCTTCATTATGACTTTTTTTTTTTTTTTTTTTTTGGAGGAAGCTTTATGGGAGAGAATAAATAGGTAATTTACATGACAATAGAACTCAAAGTCAGTATTCTGGAAAAACAAAAACACCCCCCTCCCCCAATAAACCCCCAGTGTATCACCCTAAGAGTGAAAAAAATGTATCTGCAAAACTCTCCTTTGAACCCATAAATACAGCGGTATTCTGAATCATGAGACATGAATCACGGTTTCAAACCAAATCTGTTTTACACAACAACCAGATGAAGAAAGAGAAGGGAAGTCACATGAATGGAGGGAGGGGAAGAAAGACTGCCGATTGCACAATTCCTTCTGTTTTTGCTAATTATTTTAAACCCAAATTTTACACCCAATTTGTATGGGTTTTGGTAACTAATAGACTACCATGCTATAGTCCGATTTGTTTATTTATGTAATACAGGGATGTGTGTCCTTTACATGCTGTTGCAACATTTATATTTTAAACAGGCAATGTAAGTTTTTAAAACTTACCATTCGTAGATTTTGTGTAGTTCTTGTTTCAACTGCTCTTAGAATCTCTCTAAATCTATTAACTCCTCTTGTCAAGTTCCTGCACACACAGAAAGAGAATTTGACAGTATTCTTCAATGCTTAGAAATATTTATATACAGTTCTTTTGTTGTTTAAGTTGTTAGTCAAATCCATACAAGCAAATTTTTCCTGCTGTAATATCTCATCCATCACACAAAAATTCTCATTCAGCAGATAGCCTTCTCACTATGGATCACAACAAAGAACCAAATTCAATTAAAAAAACGTAATTTTGCAAAAGTAATAGGTAGCTCTAGAAAGTAAGAAAATTAAGAACATTGTGCAAAGGAAGGGGCATGAGGGAAAACCAATTTAAATCATTATTTAAAAGCAAAAATGATATAGTACACAAATCTTCCAATTAAACGTATTTTTCAAAATATGTTTAATTTCAATAAGCTTCTCAATAGCATGTAAAAGGGAAATAAATGAGGGACAGAATGAGCCTCTCTTCCTTTCTCTAACCCGCATAATAATAAAATTTTTCCAATTCCTTTCATACACCAAAATATTTCTAGAGAATACAGTCATAGGAGACCAAGCTATATGGTTAAAGCAGAAGACTAGGAGGCAGGAGATCAGAGTTCCAGTTCTGACTCTGCACGTGGCTTCCTTTGTGGCCTCATGCAACTCATTTAATTTCTTCATCTCTCAGCATTTCCCATTTAATACTTAAATCATTGTTGCCAAGAGATGTGAGATCTTGAGATGAAAAACAGTATAGACATGCAGAACAGACGTATTATTAATCTGAACATTTCCTTAGAACAGTCTGGAAATATTCTGCACGCAGGCCAACTAACTTGTATATTTTTCTCTTCTCTCATCATTTTGACTGTTCCCTCAGCTACTTTTCCAGTTTTCAATATATTAAGGGTTTTATTCATGATAACTACCCATTTATTATAACACAGTTTGATTTCCAAATGAGCTGGTGAAAGACTGGGTCAGCATTTACTGACCCAGCCAGCTGAGCTCTGCCGTCTCTGGCACTTACTGTACTAAAATCATTTTGTTATTTGCTCTGATTTAGTTTCAAATAAGATAATGGATATTCAATCAAAAAAAGTGCTTTGCATTAACTCACAGCCACTGTCATCTCAGAGATGATTGCATCTTAAACCAATAGGACTGTGTGTAAATCACATAATGGAACTTTAAAGGTGAAGAAAAATAAATAACTATGCATCACCAACATGGTTTATAAGTGAAAGCATCATATACATGCTTCATCAGCATTTAGTACAGTCAGAACAAAAGTTTTGCAATATGACATATGCGTATATAAAATTACAGAGTTTAATTGTATTTAGGATAGAATATATGATCCCACAGGATGAGGACAACGAATTTCTTAGGATATCTTAAAATCTGAAATTTGCTTTATGCAAAGCAGTCCCTATTTTAACTGCATAGTGCCTGAAGTTAGATTGTTTTTTCAGTAAAGGATCTTCAACTGTGGGACTCACTTTCATCAGAGACTAATTTTTTTTTCCTTTAAAGTTACACTGCAAAGGCTATCGGTTCTCTCTGTACGGCATGTGGAAACGGATGAGCAGAAACACCCATTCTGTGTACATCAATGATTTCAGTCTCCGAGGTGATCAATACGACACCTTTTATCAGCACAAATTAAGTTTAAAAAAAAAAGGAAAATAAGTTTAATATCAACTATATCAATATAACCCAATGAACAGCCACTCAAAATAGATCAGTATCTGATAAAACCATGTGCCAATGATACAAGAAATAATGATCCATTTATGAGAATCAATCACTTCTGACCTTGCTGAAGCCCAGTTTTAGGTAAACAAATAAACAAGGTAAACAAGTATCAAGGTTTACAAAGTTTTTGGTTCAGTAAGCCTCTCCTCTAAACAAAAAAAATACTTCGTAACTTTGATCACACAAAGATCCCAATGTTCTTCACGTATATTAACACTTAAGATATCCATGTGACATAGGCACTACTATATGGATTTTACACATGAGGAAAACGAGGCACACTAAGTCAGCAGGAAGCTGCATCTGTTCAGCACCTTTGAAAATCAGAGCATAAATGATTTTGCCAAGATCATGTACCAAGTCAGTATCAGAACCAGGAACAGAATGAAAGAGTCCTGACTCAGTCTTCCACTTTAAATGTGTATGAACAGGGTGATTGGATAGTAAGTGCAAAAAATCAGGACAATGGGTGGGTGTAATAAGCACTTGTATAAGACAAAGTCTTGACTATCAGGATTGTCCCTATGAAATTGGGACATCTCATCACTCTGTGCGGAGAAGATATGTTGCTAACAAAGGGCATGGCAATTAATCTACAAATCAAGACAAAAACATTGTCCTGAGAACAGAATACTCTCTATGAATCTGTGAAGAGAGCAGCAGAAAGGATCCGAACCATATAACCCTCTGATACAACAAATCAAATATGGAAACAGCAGATTCTCAATTAATTTACACTAATCGAATATCCCATTGCTAATTAGTCATTTTTGAGAATTAGCAAATGTATACACAAAAACAAAACATGTAATACAACACACAATGAACTTTGTTCATTTATTTCATATATAAAGTTTTTATTAATGACATATATAGTGTTCTATAGTATATATGTTGTAAAAAGAATAATGGAGAAGTGACACGAAATATTAAAAAGTAACCTGCTATCACATATTTGCTAGAAAGATACTAGAACTGAGCATATGGCAGCTAGGTTCTACTGTCTCATAGAAAACACAACAAGGTTGCGTGAGAAAACAGAAAATCTATAACAAGACTGCTTCATAAAGCATTTAACTTTGTTTCACAGCACAAATACACAAGAATGCAATATAATTTAAGTTTGCACAGCATCTTCTATACAATCTATTATAGAGTACAAAGGGCTAAATAACTCAAGAACTTAGTTAAATGCTTTAAGATGACAAAAACTGAAGCAAAACTTATGTTTAATAGCATATGGTTTTCACACTGCACTACCTTTAGTAAAGTACACTTTATACATTTGTTAACAGTTCTCACTAGTTTCTTGGTGCTGAAGGGAGAGATTTTTCCCCCCCTTAACAGGCACATATTTTCGCCTGCAACTTCAATAAGATGTGCCAACATTTTAAAAATCCTGCCCTTACCAATGTAGAGTTGCAGTCAAAGTTATGAAACGTAACATCTGTACAGTGTCTGTAAAGAATTTTGAGATCCTGTGTGAATGAACTGCATTATAAAGGCAAATGCCATTCAACCATTCAATATATAGAGCTGTGGAACTCCTTACCTGAGGAGGTTGTGAAGGCTGGGACTATAACAATATTTAAAAGGGAACTGGATAAGTTCATGGTGGCTAAGTCCATAAATGGCTATTAGCCAGAAAGGGGTTAAGAATGGTGTCCCTAGCCTCTGTTTATCAGAGGATGGAGACGGATGGCAGGAGAGTGATCACTTGATCATTGCCTGTTAGGTTCACTCCCTCTGGGGCACCTGGGCACTGGCCACTGTCGGTAGACAGATACTGGGCTAGATGGACCTCTGGTCTGACCCAGTACAGCCTTTCTTATGTTCTTATGTTCTTAGCTGTAACACAATTATTAACATTCACTCAATAGAGATTTTCAATAATTTAAGAATTGAGAACTTGGGGATCTGCATGTACATATAGACAGTTCTGTGTCCAACTGGCTTTGTGCGTATACATAATCCCAATGTGGACATTAGAGATATCTGGGAACAAGAATCGGGCCTTTCCAACTGTGCATGACTAATTTTTAAAATGTAGCCCAAATTTATATTTTCTGTTTTCAAGCTGCTAGATAAAGGAAGCTCAATTGTCCATCTCATTTGGTATTAGTGAATGACTGAGAATATTAACTGGAATTTTCAAATGAGCTGAAGTGTATCAGGTACCTGATTCCCACTGAAACTCAAGAGAATTAATAGCTAACTCTCTGATGCCTGATCAAAAGAAAAATTTGTATCAAAATAACAGAAGATGCAACTGAAAACCAGTTCAGTTGCTCTGGTTCAACTGTTCGTTTGGCCAGTACTAGTTATTGTGAAGATCAGTCCTTAGGCTCCTCTAAAAAGTCCAGGCAGTATTTTTATAACTGCTCACAAAACACAACTAAAAAGTAAGAAATCAAAAGATACTCTGTTCACTAGCGTAAAAAGTAACAAAATTACAAATCCTGAGCATTACATGAACATCCAATGCTATCTACTTACAGCTGTAGTCTCCAAATAGAAAACAGTACTAACCTATGTATCTCTGAAGGGATAACAAGCCTTGTGGATAGGACAGAAATGGTAGATGTGGTATATCTTGACTTGGGTCAGGCTTTTGATACTGTCTTGCATGACCTAGGGAAATGCAGCCTAAATGAAGCTACTAAGGGTGGCTGCACATCTGCATGGAAAACCATTCCCATGGAGTAGTTATCAGTGGTTCAGTAAAGCTGGAAGAGCACAGAGTGTGGGCTCCCACAAGAAACTGCCCTGGATCCGATTCTAGTTAATCTAGTTAATCTAGTTAATGATCTTCAAAAATCATTTTGATAAAGGTATAGAGCGTACCCTTATAAACTTGTGGATGATACCAAGCTGGGCAGGGCTGCATGTGCTCTGGAGAAGAGCATTAAAATTCAAAATGATCTGGATAAACTGGAGAAATGGTCTATGGTAAATAGGATAAAATTCAATATGGACAAATACAAAGTATTTCACTTAAGAGGGAATAATCAATTGCTTAGATATAACCTGAGAAATGGCTGCCTATGAAGAAGTACTAGTAAAAGTGGATCTGTGAGTTATAGTGGATCACAAGCTAAATATGAGTCATTAGTGTAACATTGTTGAAAAAAGCATTCATCATTCTGGAATGTATTAGCAGGTGTGTTGTAAGCAATACATAAGTAGTAATTCTTGCACTCACTCCATGCTGCTTTGCCTTCAGCTGTAGTACTGTGACCAGTTCTGGGTGCCCCATTTCAGAAAGATATGGACAAACTGGAGAAAATCCAGAGAAGATCTCCCCCGATCCCCCCAAAAATCAAAGTTCTGGAAAACGTGACCAATCAGAAAAGATTGAAAACAGGGTTTGTTTAATCTGGAGGAAAGAAGACTGAGGGGGGACATGATAACAGTTTTCAAGTACATAAAAGGTTATTACAAGGAAGAGTGAGAAAAATTGTTCTCCTTAACTTCAGAAGATAGAACAAGAAGCAATGGACTTAAATTGCAGCAAGGGAGATTTAGGCTGGACATTAGGAAAAACTGCTTAACTGTCAGGGTAGTTAAGCACTGGAACAAATTGCCTAATGAGGTTGTGGAATCTCAGTCCTAAGAGGTTTTTACGAACAGTTAGACAAACACCTTTCAGGAATTAGTCCTTGCTTGAGTGCAGGGGATTCGATTAGATGACGTCTAGAAGTCCTTCCAGTCCTTTATTTCTATGAATTTGGTGAGATTTGACAGGACTGAAGACCAAGTTCAGTCTCAGATAAATCAATACAATTAAAATGGTATGTATACTGAAGAAAAGGAAAATTATTAAGGGGTTAAAGAAACTAATATTTAAAGAAAGATTTAGAAGAATTAAAAATGTTTGTCCATGTTAAATAACACAGGGGCAGGAAAAAAAGAGAAACGATGAGAAATATTTACAAGTATAATAACAAAGTATGCCTCAAAGAGTGAGAGGGCAACTGTTCTCAGTGGTCACAAGAGACAGAAAGAGGAGTAATCTATTACAACTGAGAAAAGAAAAATATTCAACTGGATATCAGGAAACACTTCTTAATGACCAGGTGTTAGGAACAGTATCCCTAAAGCGTGAAATTTAAATCTAGACTAGATAATGCATTTGATAACAACATAATAGGAAAAAATCCTGCAAAACTCAAGGATGGACTAGACTAATTCAATACTAGAGGTCTTCTTCATTTCAAATAGAAACTATTTTACACAAATGATTGTCAGATACAACATGCAAGCTAACCTAGATATTTCTATGCATTCAGCATTTATAACTGAATGCCTACCTATTATTAACAAGTTGCCAGGGCATATCTTCAGGTTGCCATTATGCCTACATTAAATGAAATGTTCATATTCTGCATGGAAGAAGCAAAAACTATAAAACACAAGATGGGGTCTTGTTTTCAATAAGATGAAAGGGAAACTGTTTTAAATAAAAATCCATACCTTTTAGTATCTTATTCCTCATTTTCCATCCTCTCCATTTTTGCTTTCCTAACTTTTCTTCCCTCACTTTAAGTACGCAAGGATCTGTTCTCCAGGATACCTACAATCTATTTTGTTTAAATTGTGTTTCAAAATTTAATTAGGAGGGTACGGCTGGGATAAACACCAATATAAATACACACACAGATGCATTAATTATTCTGTGAATAGAACCTTGCAGATGAGCAGAAGAGAAATGAATAAAATGGTTTAAAAAAATTTAAACCCCAAAGTAACAAACAAATAAAATTTACCATCACAGTTTCAAAGTCCTATTTTATTTTCAGATGGGGTGTGAGAAATTGTGTGTATGGAGAGCTTTAGCTGATATGGGAGAAGAGGTTGAAGCAACATCTATGTTTCAGGAAAGCATTTGAAAGCTTCTGAGTATAGAAGCCAATCAGAGTGGTGGGATTAGAGTAGCCAGAGAAAGATTTGCATATTTACTGTACGGTCATTGGGAAATAACCACATACTGATTAAGCAAATCCCTACACTAGCTAATGACTGTCAACCAATAAGAGTGAACGGATCCCTATACTGCAAAGCTGAGAAATCAATGTATATTGATTATGTAAATCAGCCATCATAATCAGTGTAGAAAATTGTATAACTGTGAAAAAACGCATAGCTTTTTATCAGTAATGGTGCAGCACTCTCACATGCCAACTGGCTCCAGCAATGCTATTCCTGTATAAATAATAATTTATATAACATTTCAGCATCTGTGACCCAGAGCGTTTGATAGTGTGATAGCCCAATATCAGGCTTCAGATTAGATTCTTCTGCAGTGCTTCTACATTGCTTAGTTAAACTTCCTAGTGGTGAATATGCAATCTTCTAAGATTTTGTTGCCTGAAATGTTCTGATTAAAAAGAGACAAAATGTGAAATTACAAAAGAAATTCATCTTATAATGAAATTAGCTTGTAAAAAATTTACTCCAATTCATTTTCTTCCCAGTTCCAAATGATTACTTCCTATGATGATCATCTTTGCCTACACACCCCCATTCTTCACAACACACACACACACACACACACACACACACACACACACACACACACACACACACACACACACACAAGACCAGCCGGGATATGAAATCTAAGACTGAGATAGCAAGGGTGTTCAGAACAAGATTATAAACAGTCGTTCTTTCTTCTTTTCTAAGCAAGCCCTATACAGGCACTTTTGCTAGTTTAGAGGGCTCTAACTTATTTGATCAGATCACTAACAACCTTTAATACCCACAATTACATCTTAATTAAGATTTATCTATATAGTAGAGCTGCCCTACTGTAAATGTAGTAAGTTTTCTGGATAAGGAAAAATATTATTTCATAAGAAAAGAAACTCTACAGCATTCAAAATTTACATGAAAAAGCCAATTTACATACTTACAGTCCTAGTATATTTAAAAATATATATTTTGTAGTGAATAAACCCAAAATGGCCTTCCCTTTCCTGATTTCATTTCCCTGTTTACTCAAACTGAGTTTATTGTAGCATACTATTCATCTACCCACTCAAATATTATCATGTATTACTTGTAAAGCACCATAAATGTGTAAGGCACTTTAGAACAAAATCTCTGGTTTTCTCCACTACATGACATAATTTTTTCAAGGAGTAATTGTGGGAGAGAATGCAGCTACTATACAGATTATGCTTCATCATTTTCACAGTAAACACCGCCAATGTTAAGTTTTAGAGCTATTTTCTTTAATCATTTATAATGAGTTCATTTCCACCTGCATATGCATGCCTTATAATAAAAATTAGCAAAAATAACTCTATAAACTTTAAAAAAAAAAAAAAAAAATCTATAAAATACTTCTATGCACATCTGCAAAGATAATCCCATTGGTTAATTAGAGAGTCTGACCAACAAGGTACTGAACCATGAACTTGTCAAAATTTATCTCTGGTGAAAAATCACAGCGAACAATAACCAGAGAAGAGGCCTTCCAAAAAACACCTACTGCTGGTAACAGAGAAGATAACTGGAGGGACCCAGCAATCACAACTAGTGAAGAATAAGAGAAAGTAGTGATCTCTCAGGTAACTGACTCCCAAACCAGGGAGCCGGTTACATTCAGTAATAATGACACAGCATAGACAACAGTACTCATTCAGGTTTTGTTCGATCCTTGCCACCATTTCCATGATGTTCCTCTTCTTCTAGCCTTATAAATGTATCTTGCATGTTACTTAACAGCAGTTCAACTTGTACCCTCCCCATGATTCAATTTCGACATAGATATCCATATCTGTATAAATGTGTCCTGTCAAAATTTCAAACCCTACAGTAAACAGTGGAGATATTAGATCTCTTCAATGAAAGTAAAGCAATCTAACTACAGGGATTGCTGCACATATACATTCACATACATAATTACTACACTAGGAAACAGAATGGAATAAGAGGGTTGTCCCTTATCTTTGAAAACTTTTCCTACAGTTCACTTTTAGGAAGGCATCTAGGAAAACTAGTTAGAAAAAGCCCTGACCAGGGAGAGATTAAGAGGACACTAAAATAGATGGGATTTTATCAAGCAGATTCAGCATGGATTAAGGAAATCATACTGAATATGCCTGAAATTGTTTTATTGAGAAAATAATAAGTTGGCAAAGGAAGACATGGGGATGACTTACTTTGGAAATGGTATGGTATACAGTATTGTGCACAGATTTATCTTCATGTTCAGTAAATTTTATATATGAAGTGAGCTTCTTAAGTGAATTTTGACATTGAGGATGCTTGTGTGTGGAAGCAGCTTGAGAGGGAGGATAATTGGAATATATATATATATAATTGGAATAATATAAACATCAGCAGCAGAACTGATTTTATTTAGATTATACATTGATGAGAAGCCAAATGGAGGAATATAAAGGAATAATTTTAAGAATATATTTCAAATTTGCTGTTTTGATGTCCATTCTTGAGACTTGGAGATCTGAAGAGGAGGCTGTCGTTTCCTCATAGGCCTCTCTTTACAGCCTTAACGTTCATGTTGTCAATATTGTGTATAGGGAGTGGATAGATTCTTAGGGGTGTGTAATATTTTCTCTGTCTTCTCTTGGTTTTAGGTGTATAGATGTCCAAGGATCACAATATTGCCCTTAAGTCCTTAAGAATGTGGAGGGACTTGTCTGTTTTTTTTTTGCGAAGAGCTGTGGTCCTTCAAATGGAAGATATTTCCCCATCTATTGCACTTCTTTTGGGAACCCAGGGAGATGGAGTCTGGATGCTCTTCTCATGACCGCTGCAGTGACTATGGATCTTGCAGCCATGTCTGCTGAGTCCAAGGCAGCCTGCAATGCTGTTCTGAATATAAGGTGCTCTTCTGAAATAAGTGACCTAATATTTTTTTTTCTCTTCAGGAATGAATTCCATAGACTCCAAGCATTTGGTGTAGATTTTGAGGCCATATTTCTCTAGCAACGCTTCATAATTGGTGATTCTCATTAAGTCATAAAGGAATAGGGTTTATGGCCAAAGAGGTCGAGCCTCTTCTAGACCTTGTCTTATAGTATAGTTTTTCAATATTGTTGTCCGCCTCATGCAAGAATAACAGTTCTATTCCCTTCGCCAGCACCAGGGGCATTGCTGCCCCCCAAAAATATTCAGGGCACACAGGCCCCAGACCCCTTGTGGAGCCCCTCCCCTCCCACCCACGGGCCCAATCTAGCCGCTCTGCCAGGGCCCCAGAGCCGGACCACAGGCAGAGCAGTGTCGCACCACCGGGCCAGGCACTGGGCCAAGGCAGGCAATGGACGACACCGCCACGCCAACCCCAGGCCGGGCCACGCCTGAGCTGTGCCGCCAGGCCAGGCTAAGCCCCCAGCTGCGCCGAGCCGCCGGCCGTGCTGCACCGCTGGACCGGGCCCAAGCCAAGCTGCGCCCAAGCCCGCTCCATGCCCAAGTTGAAATGCTGGACCGGGCCTGAGCCGAGCCGTGCCACGCCACCCAGCTGGGCAGGCTGCACCACCCGGTTGGGCTGGGGCTGCGCCACCTGGCCGCGCCAGGGCCATGCCGCTGGCCACCCCCACCCCTGCCCGCCCCAACTCCCAAGCAGCAGGACTTAGCTGCAGCTGCTCTGGAGTGGGGACTGGTGCCTCCATAGACGAGGAGGGTGGAAGCCAGCTGTTTCCATTTCCCGCCCTGCTCTACCTTAGGCTGCATCATGCCTGGGAATGGACTAAGGTGGGAAATTTAAAATGGTCCCGCCAGCTCCAGCTGCTCAGCAGACTCGAGGCACTGCTGGGCACATTCGGGGCATGTGCCCCTGTGCCCTATACCAGCGACGCCACTGGCCAGCACACAGTATTTTTTTGGTCAGACCTCTTGCACGGTGGAATTATAGCTGGGATCTGCCAGATTGTTTTCATAGGGCTTTTTTTTTTTTTTTTTTTTAAATGTCAGAGAAAAAGCGAGGGACAACTAATGATGACTTAAAATCCTCTTCTTTTTCTTTTTTGTTTCAGGTTTGACCATTTGAGTGAGGAGGAAAAACTCTGTCTTCACTCGAGGGCGGTTGAAAAGGAACTGAGGGAGAGAGGGAGCTGCGCGCGCCAAGGTAGGCTACAACGGTCGTGAGCCGCGACCGGCGCGTACAGCTCCCTCCAGCACTACTGCTAAGAAGACTCCGCTCTGTAAAATATTCAGCAGTTCATGTTGTATTTCCTGCACCTCTTCTAGGGGTATATTCAGTGAACTAGCAACTCTCCGATATAAACCCTGAAAATGTTTTAAGTTGTCACCAAGATTAGGAGGGGGTGGCATAATAGTGTTATCTGGGGAAGATGAAGAGAAATGTGCTATTGGAGACATTTCTTGGCTTGATTCACTGTGACATGGTATTGCAACAGAAGTAATACCTGAAACTCCCCACTTTGTACAGATAAAGATTAGAATTAGGCCTACATTAGGTATTTTTAAAGGGCTGTGGCTCATGAACTAAACATACACATAGGATGAGTTAAAACAGAACTATAACTTCAAACCTGTAAACACACCATTGTTCAATATCTAATTAATTCTGACCATAAGAATGTTAGAATGGCCATACTGCGTTATCTCAACGGTCCACCTAACCCAGCATCCAGTTTTCTTACAGTGACCAATGCCAAATGCTTCAGAGGGAACAAACAGAACAAGGCAATGTTGAGTGAATCTATTCCTAATGCCCAGTCCCAGGTTTTAGTATTCAGATGTTCAAGGACACCTGGAACAAGGGGTTGTATCCCTGACCATGTTGGCTAATAGTCTTTGGTAGACCTATGCTCCACGAACTTATTTAATTCTTTTTGGAACATAGTTCTAATTCTGGCCTTTCCAACATCCTTTGGCAATGAGTAACACAAGTTAATTCTGCATGCTATGAAGAAGTACTTCCTTATGTTTTCTTTAAACCTGCTGCCTATTAATTGCATTGGGTGACAAGTTTTGTTCTTGTGTTATTATGATAGAATAAATACCATTTCCCTATTCACCTTCTCAATACCATATACAATTTTATTGACCTCTATCATATCCCCTTTAACATTTCTTTTCTAAACTGAACACTCCCAGTCTTTGGTCTCTCCACATATGGAAGCTATTGCATACCCTTAACTAATTTTTGTTGCCCCTTCTCTGCACCTTTTCAAATTCTAATGCATCTTTTATGAGATAGGGTGACCAGAATGTGCACAATATTTAACCTGTTGGCAGTTCATGGCTTTATACAGAGGCATTATGATATTTCTGTCTTATTATTTAACTCTTTCATAATGGCTCCTAACATTCTGTTAGCTTTTTTAACCACCACTACACAAAGACCTTCAATCTATTTGCAGTTTTACACTATATGTAACTATAAGGATCACAAAAATGATTACTAAAATTAGTTTCAACAGGAAAACTTCCTTCGGTTTTAAATACAGTTTAGTGCCAGTTTTAAGTGAAGGACCTTTTAAATATATAAAAATCACATTAATATTCCATTTCAAAGTCTGAATTTAAGACAGAATTCAGAACATGTAATATGGCATAAGGAGCCTAAGACAACCAAAACAAACTGTTCTTGATGGATCATCTTATCTGAATGTACAATTACCTCCACTCACATTCAGATACAATGTGTTTTTCATTGAAGACTTATCCAGTAAGAACAGAATGTTAAATAAAAAGGTAGAAAAAAGTTGATTTTATAGAGATCATACTATAGCAGATTTTTGTAATTAGTTTTTATTTCTCATTAAAAAAAAATCTATTTTTCATTTAAATCAAGTCCCCCTGGGTTAGCTTCAGAATCAAGTACAGGTAACAGGGCATGATCATGAAATTTGAAGCTACCAACTTATAAGCATTTAACAATGAATTCTATACATAATTGTTTTTTTTTCTCCCCAGTCTCATCACATCGCATCTACTGACAGATTTGATTTGTGTAGTTGCACAGATGAGCTGCATGATAGTCCTTTCTGGGCTCATGACACATTTTAAATTTTGATGGCATTTTATGACCCAAAAAATAGCTTTAATGCAAAAAAAAAAAAAAAAAAAAAAAACCCTCTGAGCACCTACATATTTCTTACCATGGATATATACAACTTAAGTACCAAATAAGTACGCTAACTGCACAACCATGGTGACTCCTGATCTGCTGGGCCTCAGGAGTTGCAACATGTACGGGTTTGGATGGGAAGCTAGCTGGGCCAAATCTGTGGAAATGACCTTGAGCCTTAGCACATGGGGTTCCAATGCCACTTATTCAAACTTGGCCTGGTTGGCCACTTTCTCATCATGAGAGAGGGGCAACTGGACCAAACTGAGTGGAGCTGTGATCCCATGCATCAAGATGCAATGCCCAGACTGATAAGCCATGTGCTGTAAGGGTTTGGGTTGGTTTTTTTCAATGTAAGTTTTCTCCACTCTGGCATCTGACAAAGTGGGACTTCGCCCATGAAAGCTCATGTGAAAAATAAATTTGTTAGTCTTTAAAAGTGCCACAGGACTCCTTGCTTGTTTTACTTTAAAACAAGACTCCAAAGGGAAGCTGCAGAGTTAGAATTCACGTGTAAATCTGACACCATTAAATTAGGTCTGAATAGAGATCTGGGCTGGCTCATTTATTACTACAGGTGACTTGAACCCCTCTTCTAACCTTCCTACCTTCTCATCTCTTGTTCCACACCAGGAGAGTCCAACCTTTTAGTATTAGGGGCCACCTTGCAATTTTTTTCTCACTCGGGGGGCCAGTGAACACATTCTGGATAGATAAGGCATAGAAATTGATCTTATTAAAATTAAACAATCAAAAAATAAAAATAGTTTATGGGTCTATAAAAGCAGAAACTTATATTTCATACCTAAACACAATTTCCAAATAATATATAAAGATTATTGTAGAGAGGATGGATAAGTGTCACTTTCACAACTTTCACTTGTTAATAAAACCACATTTTGTGAAAATTTGAAAAGGGCTTCCCTTTATTTTTTTTCCAGGAAGCATCAATGTGTACAGGTGGCAAGAAGGCATGGCAGGGCAGGAGTTGCCATATGGGGTGGCAGGGAAGAGCGCAGGGAGCATAACAGACATGGGTGGCAAGGTGTGGGGTGGCAGTGGAGTGTCCTGTCCCGATTATATTCCTCCCCTCCCAGTCCTTTTCCCCTGCTGGCCTTACAGTTAGCCATCTGGATCACTTTCCCCCTCCCAGGTCAGCACCTCTCCTGATACTGGTCAGCTTCTCCTCTCCCCTTTTGGACAAGCATGTTACACACTGAATCAAAACAACTTGTTTGGTTTGCTGAAAAAGTCTGAACTGCCCTTGTGACATATCCTTCTCTGCATTTACGTATTCTCCTACACACACTAGTTTCCATTTCATGAGTCTGACGAAGTGAGATTTTACCCACGAAAGCTCATGCGATAAAATAAATTTGTTAGTCTTTAAAAGTGCCATAGGACTCTTTTGAGTGTAATAGTGGATCACAAATTGAATATGAGTTAAAAATGTGATGCAGCGACAAAAAAGGCAAACACTCTGGGGTGTGTTAACAGGAATTATGTACATCAGACACAGGCGCTAATTGTTACACTCTATTCAGCACTGGTGAAGCCTCAGCTGAAGTATAATGAGAGCTATGTGTTTACAAACATGAAATAACATGGAATAAAACAAAGACACTCTCACCCCACAGTGACGGCTCCTAAGGCTCCTTTCCTGGGGAGATGGTTCCCTGTTCTAGGCACTGGAACTTGAAGCAACCAGGTTGCAGCATCACTCACTCAGGTTTGGCCTCGCTGCCCCTCTATTGTGATGAGAGTGGGAGGCCATATTTGAGAGAGAGGCATTGTAACGTGATGCACAGGGCCTCAATGCCACTTGTTCAAGTCATGACAAAAGGCTAGGGACAAACATGTACCACACTGCAACATGGGGAGCAAGACCCAGCACTATGACTGCGTCTACACTGGTAAATTAAGTCGACTTAATTTACCCTGCGTCTACACTACACTTTCCTTAAGTCGACTTAAGCAGCTTGCTTAAGTCGACTTAAGGAAAATAAAGTCAACTTAATTAAAATTAAGTCGACTTTCTAACACCACCTTTCTATTAGACCTAAGGCTTAAGTCGACTCCCTAGCAATGGGCAAGGGGTGTCCTCCCTGCCCCCGTGGACCTCCCCTAGGTCCCCCTAAGCCCCTAGAAGTCAACCTAGGCGTCCAGTGTGGATGCTCTAGGTCGACTTTTTAAGTTCCCCTTTAAGTCAACTCTAATTTTAAGTGTAGACACACTAAGTCGACTTAAATTAACAAGTGTAGACATAGCCTATGGGACTAGAACTGTCACTGAGAGGTGAGTGCAGAAAGGGCTCACTCACCAACACCCCCTTGAGGTCTCTCTCTGATGAGCAGGATCCAAACCCTCCTTTCACTCTCACCCCCCATGGGACAGATGTAGATAAAACTAAACAAATTCCACAAAAATTAAAATGAAAAGTTATAAAAATAAAAAGAATTTCACAGGGCCCTAAGTATAGCATCTAATTTTGGGCACCATGTTATAAGAAAGATGTGGACAAACTGGAGAACAACAAAAATGATACACGGTTTACAAAATCTGACCGATGAGGAAAGATTAAAAAGAAATTGGGTATTTTTATTCTTGAGAAAGTAAACTGAGTTGGGACCTATAAGAATCTTCAAAAACACACACACACTGTTAAAAAGAAGATGGGATCAATTGTTTTCCATGTCCATTTAAGCTAAGACAATAACTAATTAGCATAATGAACAGCAAGGGAGATTAGGTTAGTCAAAAGCACTTCTAACTATATGAATAACTAATAAATAGAACAAGTTATCAAGGGAGTTTGTGGAATCCCTGTCATTGGAGGGTTTTAAGAACAGGTCAGACACACCCACCATGGATGATCTATATATACTTGGTCCTGCCCCATCATGAAAGGCAGGACTAGATGACCTCTTCAGGTCCCTTTAAGATCAACATTTCTATGATTCTATAAAGCATGGATGGAGAAAGGAATTAAAAGCATGGGGTCAGTTTTTGCAGTCTTCACTCTTGTAAAGTTTCTACTGAAATCACTGGAATTTTTAGTGAAGTAAAGGACTGCAGGACCAAGATTTTGAATTATTCACATCCTCAGATGTTTGGCCTATTTAGAATTAAAACAAAAGTTAATCCATAATGTTCATTTTTAAATGTAGAGAAATCCAAGAGAATTTACCTTTCCTTGCAGGGCCTCACTCCATGGTCAGTCCAAGGGTACTTCTACAGAGCCTCAGTATTTGAGAGTTTTTAAAAACCAATCCTTTTCAAGTACCCAATCCAGGAATACACTTAACATCATCCTTAAACAATAGGCTGAGCTGGGGCATAAGACAATGAGAAATTTCTTGCCAAGATCAGCTAGATAGTGATCATGTTAATTTGATTTTATTATTCTAATACACATTACATGGCATAATCAATTGTTCTAACTAAGAGTCAAGTTGTTACTTGGCTTGCACAGTGAGACAGGGGAATGCATCATACATCACTTCAGGAGGTTCTGGAGAGCTGTTCCCCTCACTTCGACAGAAAGGGGTGGGGACTGGATGGACTTTGACTTCTCGGCCATCAGTGTGGCTGCACCAGCCTACTGGAAAACATACACTGTGCTGGGTATAGACCTGACACAGTTTACTCACTACCTGGAGCAGCAGAAGAAACTTGGAGGGGGACTGACTGGCCTGAACCTTCCTTCTGGATCATTCCTGGGACAGTGCAACAATACTGTGTCCTTTACTCTGGGCTCAAGTAAAATCTATCTTAATATAAGACTATGAAAGCATGTTTCTCACAAAACATTAATGCAAAGTAAAAACAAAAGCAAACCCCAAAACGGTCAGACAAGATTATTGAATATATGGGGAAAAATAACTTGAGGTTTTATTTTCTTTCTAAAAGCATTTCACTTGAAAATAACTGATGTATTGAAATTATAATGTTAAAGGTTTCAGATTAAGTACCTACGCGCATAGCTTTTATTGGTTTCATATCAAAGGACTCAACTACATTTTTTTTTCCAATTTGAGAGTACATTAGAGCAGTAGTTTTTAAACTTTTTTTCTCGGGACCCAGTTGAAAAAAATCATTTATGCCTGCAACTCAACAATTACAGTTGCAGTAGGGGGCACTATAACCCAGTACCTGAGGGTCTGCGACCCAGTACTGGGTCCCGACCCGTGGTTTGAAAACCACTGCAACAGAGCAACCAAGAGCCCATATGGAAGTTATGTAGCCGACCAGAAAGTTATTTTAAAATAATGTTTTTAATATAAAATAATACACACAGCGTTTGTTTAAATTCAGAGATATTTCTTGCTCCCTCGTTTCTCATCTCATTTCATCACAAGGTAGTCACTCCTTTCTGTTTCCCACTGAAACATAGACAAACTTTTAAGGCCAGAAGGGACCATTTTGATCATCTAGTCTGACCTCCTGCTAATTGCAGGCTACAGAACCTCAGACAAACATTCCTGTACTAGACTCATAACCTCTGGCTGAGTTACTGAAGTCTTCAAATCATGTTTTAAAGACTTCATAGTACAGAGAATCTTACTCTAGTTTAAAACTGCAAGTGATCCTTGCCCCAGGAGACAAAGGAACGTAAAACACCTACAGGGTATTTGCCAAGTTGACTTAGGGGAAAATTCCTTCCTGATCCCAAATCTGGTGATCAGTTAGACCCTAAGCATGTCAGCAAGAGCCATCAGACAGAGACCTGGGAAACAATTTCTGCAGTAACTCAGAACCTTTCCCATCTAGTGTCCCTCTCTGGTCATTGGGGATATTTCCTACTAGTAGTTGCAAATGGCCACATACAACTGCAGGCAATCTCACCAGACAATCCCTGCCACAAATTTATCAAGCTCAGTCTTAAAGTCAGTAAAGTTTTTGCCCCCCACTGCTCCCCTTGGAAAACTGATTAGAACTTCACCTCACTGATGGTTAGAAACCATCTAATTTCAAGCCTAAATTTGCAGGTGGACAGTTAGTTTACATTTATTTGTTCTGGTGTCAACAGTGGTGCTTAACTAAAGAACATAAGAACGACTCATACTAGCTCAGACAATGGTCCATCTAGCCCAGTATCCTATCTTCTGACAGTGGCCAATGCCAAGTGTTTCAAAAAGAATGAACAGTATAGATAACTTGAATAACTCCTCTCCCATCCTATTATTTATCCATCTGATGTATTTAGAGAGAGCAATCATATCTTCCCTTTGCCTTCATTTGGGTAGGCTAACAACCCAAGCTCCCTGAGTCTCCTCTCTTAAAGCATGTTTTCCATTCCTTGTATCATCCTAATAGCCTTCTCTGCAACTGTTCCAGTTTGAATTCATGTTTCTTAAACATGGGAGACCAGAACTGCGCATAGCATTTTAGAAGAGAACTCCCTAGTTCCTTGTATAATGGTAGTCACACTTCCTTATTTGTAGTGGAAATACCTCACCTGATGCATCCAGGATTGCACTGGGCAACCTAGTTTACTCATCCTAACTCTCAATTCTTCTAAACTTTTGAAAAGAAAACATTAATTTGGAATTTCTGTCTTAAAGATTTTTAAATCATTCATGAAATATGGTTCCATGCATTTTTGGTAGATAATGGTTTTTCCACGTATTTTCTAAATGATAGCACTTTAGTGTTCAGACTTCTGAGGATTCAATGCTTTTATCTTTTTCTTAAAAGAAATGTTCAGCAGCTGTACACAATTAATTGGATCAACTGGCCTAATTTAAACAAGGATGCTATGCCTAAGGGAGCAGCAATACACACCATATATCACAGGACAAGATCCAGCTCTTTCAACAGTTGTAAATGTCTTTTTATATTTGCCACCTATTTGTGACAGACACATACGTAACTACGTACAAAAACAAGTGAGAGCCTGATTTTCAGAAGTGCTGAATATCTTGAGTTTCCAAGATATGCAGTAAGAAGCTCTTCATAGCAGAGGAGTGCATCAAGCTACAAGTTTCCCTGTGTATGAAATAGATTTTTCAGAGCTACATAATTAGTACTACTTACTGGGGCTGGCGTGAAATTGGAAAAACATTTTTATGTATTTATTTCAGGTTTTTAAGTGAATATGTTTCATTTGGTAATTTTTGTAGCCATTATCATCATATTATTTTGAACTAACTCAGAAGTAATCCCAGATCAGAATCTAGTGACAGCAACACACATTTTGAAATTTCACTTGATTTCATAATTATCTTTGCTTTATGAAGAAGCAGCAGGCAAGGGACCCCATTACACTACAACATCAGTGTACTCTCACCCAAGCCTACATGCAAAGACAAAACAAAAAGCCACAACAGGAAGAAACATTCAAATTTTGAAGACTCCCTGCCCACCTCAGTTTGAGCGCTCTTATCATCTGTAACAGACTTCCCTTTAACAAATTCTTGCTATAAGAAACAAGCACAGTGATCCAACTTTCCTAATTGCCTGTTATCAATATTCATACAACCCTAACAAGAAAATAATCATTTGTAAGAACAGTTTTAACAAGTCTATTGAAACCTTTTTAGTAAAAAAGTTTTAGATTGAATTCCTATAAACTTGACATTAAGGCGGGAGCAAATTAGAATATACAATCAAGTCATTTGGGAGTGAAACATTAAAAGAGCACATTCAAAGTAAAACACTGGTCACTATTTGGAAAGTTAACAATTCAGTATTTGATTTTGGTCACTTCAAGTAAAAAACAATGGTATAGCAGAGAAACAGATGGGATCCAGAGACGGGTGACAAAATAATAAGAGGTTCAAGGTCTTGTACATGAGGAGATCTTGAAAGCATCATGGATGTTTAAATTCAGAAAATACATGATGGGAGTGTTTCAAATGAATGCCAGGATTATCTTTCCTGTACCATTCATTTAACCTCCTCCCATAACACAAAACCAAGAGAACAGCCAATGAAATTGAAAGGCAACATTTAAATTGACACAAGGAAATACAATATATAATTAGCCTGTGCGATTCACTGCCACATGTAACCACTGAGGAAAGAGTTTACAATAATTCAAAGGAGGCTCAGAGTTTTATGTGAGTTGATAACAATACTGATATTTACATTAGAAAGTATTAAAATGTACAAGGGATATAAACAGTCTTCCTTTAGGACATATACCAAAAGCTAATTGAAAAGGTCAATGAAGAAATGTCTTCATCTGCACTGTGTATTGCCCATTACACTTTCAATTTAACTTTTCTTTGATGCATCCAGTAATGACCAATCCCATCAGACCAGAGCTGGACCAATGGTCTGATCCAGAATGGCAATCCTAATAGTAAATCAAAATTTCAGAAATGTGGAATCTGTAGCTTGTTCTTTTCCACAGTTCACACTGAAGAGCACTTATAATATATGTATATACACATATTTGCATAGATAATGATTAGTTTAGCTAGGAAAACAAAAATACTTCTCTTCAATTACAGTAAATGAAAAATGGAATGTGTAGAACATTTCATTTTCCACCTCATTTAAGTAACAAAACCAGAACTATACATAACCCCAGAGGACATGCATTATAGCCACTGAATAGTTTCAAAATTTGGAACTCTTCCTTAACCCTCGTTATTCAACTTAGATCAAAATCTCACAGACTTTACAGACACTGCACGACTTCCCTCCATTTTACTTATTTATTTTTATTGAAAAGGTATTAATGAAACTTGAAGTTAAATTCTGGGCTTATTCAAGTCAATGGGAATTTTGACAGTAAGGGGCAGGATTTCACACAGTATTTTCTCAGAAAAAAACCCAAAACCCAGCAAAACAGTCTATTTAGTCTAAAATGACTACAGTTTCAACATCAAATGTCAGAAGTGTACTTTAAAATTAGTATGCCAAGTTTTTAAACTTTTAAAAATGAATTCTTGTTCATTTTCTGTAATGTTTGACATTTATATGTACACCTATCTTCAAGAGAACTGTTACTTTACATAATTAAGAATGATCTCCATACACAGTCTAAAAGGATCTACCAGTAGGCACAACAGAGATTTTATATATATACATACTGTTGATCTTCATGCCCATTTATCCTGCAGCATAATGTTAAAATAAGTGATAACTGAAGAGATTTGAAAAAAAATATAAAATCAAATGTTTTCCATTTCTTTTTCTTGTAACTTCTATTATTAAAGTTTGAACACAAAGGACAGACATTTCACAGACATTTATAAGTTTGATGATTTAAGTTTTTACACAATTAATAAAGAGCAGTAAGAAAATATTGCAGTCATTCTACCTAATAGTCCCTATTTCATTTTATTCCATACATAGTTTTTGAAGTAAAAATTACATGCAAAGTAAAATAAGAACTACACCTGGATAGAAAAATGAATATTTCTACTACAGTAACAAAAAGTAAAGATTAGATGCTTATCAGCTTCATTTTCTGACTTTTTTTTTTTTTTTTTTTTAAGATTATGATCAAGAACAAAAAAATAGTTCAAATCTTACCCATTTTTGAAATACAAGACATGTGCTCTTTGGAGACCTGTTTCTAGGAAAAATCCCAGTTCTTGTTCATGCACTGCAGATCCTGGTTTAGGGCTTCTGTTTTGTATATTGGTAACGATAACCTAAGAAAACATACAAGTGAAATAAAATTAGATTAGATTCAGATGAAACTTTCTATTCTTATTATTCAAGAGCGTGTGGGGTAGAACAAAGAAGCTGGCGCTCGACAATATTATTGAGAGAGCCTTCTTCACTCCATTCTCCTGCTGTCTAGGAAAACGTTTCTCTAGATGGTTCACTGATTTTCCATCTTTTCAAATCTCATCTCAATACATTTCCTTCCTTGTCTATGATTCAATTTATTCTTCTGCCTATTGTTCTCATTACAAGCATTTAATTTTATAATGCATTTTTAGATTCAATATATGAAAAAGAATTCAAAGCAAAATAACGTACAACTTATAAAATATAAAATTACAAGATGCTTCAGTAACAGAAGATGCCAGCACTCAATTCTTTATATGAGCCCTACACACAAACTGTTTAGCTCCAATTACAAAAATGAATACACAGACATTACCAAGCTCAGTTAAAACAGGCAAGTCCTCTACACAGAAATGTAAAGTAATGTAAAAATATATGTAGATTAGTGAGATACTCCAAAGTAGTGTCTCCAAGTGGTTCAGAAGCAGTGAAATACAGAATTTGAATGCTTCAAAATTTGTGCTGGCATTGCCCTTTTAGCCAACGTTTTTTTAAAACTGCTGTATGGCTTAGATTTTCATTTATACAGTCTGTCTATAGTCTATCAATCATAAAGAACCAGTAATAAAAGACATTCTACAGGAAGCTATTTCAATAAATCTATTATGTGACAATAAACAATGACAATTCCATATGCTCTCTCTCCTTAAAAACATCAAAGGCAAAATACAGCCACTCTTTGCCAACTGCTAACAATGTGTGTGTTCCTTGTTCTTTCACTGATACCAAGATTAAGTATTTTTTGAAGGTGGTTTGTGGAGTAACTGTTGTTTTCCTGCAAAATAGTTTGCATAAAACACATGTAATTCAAGTATAAAATCTCTCTGGCATCCTAAGCTGACTTTTCTTAAAACAGAAAATCTCTTTATAAACATCTACAAAACATGCAGTTGACTAACTGGTCCTCTGGGAACAATTTCATTCATTATAATGAAGTTGGATGAACAATTAGTTGTTAGTAAAATCTAATGAAAATGCTGCCTTATTCAACACAATCAACCCTATTTACAATAGTTTCCCTTCCACATTAGACCTTCTATAATGCTGCCAAAGTAGAGTCTGAGAGAATACTAACTTTCTACAAAAACTCAATTGCTGTGTTTAAACCAATCATAAATTGACTAAGAATGCTGAAGCCTAAACACCAAACACTATAAAACAGTGAAATTGTTTAAAATTAGAGGTTTTTTTCAGCTGTGATTCTAACTCAGAGTCCACTGTGAATGTGACTGGTAATTTTTCATCTCTTCCCCATGTTCATATTTAATAGTTTGAAGGGCGTGCTCTCCACTAGGAAGTTCAGATGTGTTTTCTAACATATCTGCCACCTAGGAGACCTGGTACATTCCAAAAAGATAGAAAATAGTTCATCAGCAGGAATAGTTTGCTGCATAAAAAAATAAGGCGAATGAAAAAAACCTTCACAATACAAATATTGGACCCAATCCTGCCATTGGCAAAGCCATTGTTAACTTCAATGAGAGTAACATCATGTCCACTGGTGGCACTAGCTCTACGTACATGCCTATATGAAACCAAATATATGCCAATATTCTGTGCTACATAATTTAATTGTACAAGGATGGTGTCTTCACTAAATTTAAGACATCCTGAGACAGGATCTATGGACAGACTAACTTAGGAAAATACTGATCTAAAAATAGGACTTTTAAATATTCTATAATTTATGTCTTTTTACAGAAGGAAATCCTCTTGCCTAGAAACTGTACTATTTAGTTAACCACACCCAAAGAACCACTCAGGTTGCCGCTGATCAAAGTTTTAGTATCTTTTGCTGTTCCCACATACCATCTTGGCAAGTCCATCACAACTCCTGTTCAAAATCTTAAACTATAAAACACTATAATATATATGCAAAAGTGGGTGGACAAAAGAATCTAGATTAGAGTATTTCCTGATATGAAAAGACTGCATGTTTCAACAGTCGGTTGTTAGTCAGAGAAATTCCTCTAGTCTGGAAACAGGACTGTTGGATATCACAAGCTGTCCAACTGGAAGAAGAAGAGAAAACGCAAAAGAGTGAAGACTCAGGGAACTGCATGCTGTGAGAGCCAGAGCCTTAAAGGCAGCACCTGATGAGGATGCCACATGTACTTTGTAGCATCTGGTGAAAGTACGTGAAAGTTGCCATGTAGCCTTCCTGCAGATTTCATACGATGGAGGGGAACGATTCAGTGACCTAGTAAAGTCATGGGTGCACAATAGATCTCATGTGTTTATCGCATGCCCACAGGTCCTACTTTTATCCATGGCTGGCTCTATTACCCATTGATTTTTTTCCTCTCCAGAGACTGTAGAAGGGCTGGCTGGTCAGTCATCTAACTTAGCACAGAGAATTTCAGGGGAGACACTCCCTTCAACTTGGTCACTCACAGTGTGAGATGCTCTTCCTTGTTGGTGCTGGCCACAGTTTGGGACCGGTGATAGTGCCCCTCCAAGCAGAGGTAACAGACATCAGCTTGCAGTGCTAATAGCACTGATCATACAAGATCTGCACCTATGCCTGGGTCTAGGGTGGCTGAAAGAGCAGAGAGGTGGAGAAAGAGACAAAAAGCTGGAAAGGACTGTCGACTTCCCTAGCAACTCAGAGCAAAACTGCACAGGGAAAGCAGAGAACAGTTGGGAGGCACTGACAAGAATATCCAGACTAGAGAACACAAAGAAAGAAAGAAAGAAAGAAAGAAAGAAAGAAAGAAAGAAAGAAA
>ML685899.1:500520-511135 GCA_007922175.1 Pelusios castaneus
AAAGAAAGAAAGAAAGAAAGAAAGAAAGAAAGAAAGAAAGAAAGAAAGAAAGAAAGAAAGAAAGAAGTTGGATCACTCCTGAAGCAGAGTTAAAGTAATTTGGGTACTACAGCTGAGAGTTTTCACACTTCTAAACATTAAAGTTTCTTGCAAGTCTGTCATAAACGGAATTTCTCAAGTTTCTAACATTCTCTATGTTATTAGTTCTAACACCTTGAAAGGCAATACTAGTCCACAACATTGACACGGGCCTGAACTGAATTTCACCTTTCAACTCTTTTTGGTTGAATGGTATTAATTTGAGGATTGGTTGTTACAACCATTTAGATCGAAAGTGTGATACCTCAAAACAAAACATTTTAATAGTCAAAGACTGAAGAAAACGAAAAGCCAGGAAAGGAATGTACATTTGAGTTTCCAAAGCCTTCCACCACCACCACCTCACTGTCACAAGATGTTAATTTTCAGCAGTGGTACTATCAGTGACTAAAGAGGAGCTGTCTCCAAAGGTTCTGACCCAACCAAGTCATGGTAGGCTGTCTTTAACAAGGAAAAAATCACAAAAATGTGTTACTGGAAAGGACCTTGATAGGTCATCTAGTGCAGTCCCCTACAACAAAGCAGAATTAAGTATTATATAATCCTCCCTGGTAGGTGTTTGTCCAATCTGTTCTTAAAAACCTCCAATAATGGAGAATCTATAACCTCTCTAGGTAATTTGTTCCAGTGCATAACCAGCCATACGGTTTGAAAGTATTTCCTAATGTCTAACCTAAATATTCCTTAATGCAATTTAAATCCATTATATCTTGTACTGTCTTCAGGGGATAAGAGGAACAATTTATAGCCCTCCTCTTTATCATACTCTTTTAGTTACTTGAGGCCTTATCAGGGCTGAATAGGGTGGAAGAATTTCTTCTTGTGCCTTGCTTACAGCACTTCTCCTAATGTATCCAAGAATAATATTTGAGGTTTTATTATTTTTTGCAGCACTAATATTTAGTTTGTGATCCACCAATAATGTTGTGATCCACCTTTTCTGCAGTACTCCTTCTGACCCAGCCATTTCCCATTTTGTATTTGTGCAATTGATTATTCCTTCTTAAGTGAAGCTCTTCATATTTGTCCTTATTGAATTTCATCCTATCTTTTTTCAGACCATGTCTCCAATGTGTCAAGATGATTTTGATTTCTAATCCTGTCCCCCAAAACACTTGCAACCCTTCCCAGTTTGGCATCATCTGCAATCTTTATAGGTATATTCCCTCTGTCACTATCCAAATTATTTATGAAGATACTGAACAGAACCCAGACCCTGCAGAATCCCCATCTCATCCTGCTCATTATGTCATTCCAGCTTGACTCTATACCATTAATAACTACCCTGAATATGCTTTCCCAACCATCTGTGCATCCATCTTGTAGGTTCATTTAGACTATATTTTTCTAGTTTGTTTAGGAGATGATGTGAGACAGTATTAAAAGCCCTCCTAAAGTCAAGTTATATCACATCTATTGCTTCCCCCCACATCCATAAGGCTTGTTACCCTGTCAAAACAGGATGTTAGGTTGGTTTGACATGACTGTTTCTTGAAAAATCCATGCAGACAACATTGACATACCCTACAAAGGAACCATGTGTGAGTCTAATACTATTTTAAGTATTTCACTGTGTTCACCACTCTTGTATCTAAGGTGCCTGTAGTGTAGCTTTATGGAAGAGCAGCTTTTGCTACTTGAGGGTTTCTGAGAAAGCAATCTATTTCACTGCACATTGCAACCAGTTACAAAACTAAATTTGGCAAACATCCATCACACTATTAATACAAGACAAATTTTCAACTGTGGTTCCCTACTGAACTCTTTCAACACATATACTCTAGTGTTCCTTCATAACACACATTTTACAAGAACAAGTAGTTTCTGATCTTGGAGAATAAAAGGAGACAGAAAGAAAAGATTAAGGAAAATACATATAATCCAAGTTCAAAGCAGAAAATAAAACAAGTTCCTCATCAAAATATACTTTAGAGAAAAAGGAAAAACAGGTCTTTCTTATGGGATGGATAACAGGATAAATGCTGAGGAGACTGGCAGTAGGATAAAGAGCCTGATTCTGATCACACTTTCACTAGTTTTAAACTGAATTAAATTACTTTAGTGGTGCTGCTTCTAATTTAGACCAGATATAGATGGATCAGAATCAGGCCCCCACACTTTTCTTATGTAGGAGCTAGTTCAGGTATAGCATGATTTAGGGTATGTTTCCACTGCCAGACGTGCAGGGATTGATGCAGCAGGATGAACTGAGCAGGCTGTGGAGACCTGCTCAACTGATCCCGGAAGTGCTGTCCAGTCAACACCATTAATCCATCCTCTCTGAAAGGAGTAAAGCGCTGTTGACCGGAGGGCACTTCCCATCAACTCAGCACAGTGGAGATGTTGTGATACAGCAATGTAAGTAAATTAGCAGGAGATAAGCAAGCTACATTACATAGCTATGTGATAATGTAACTTGCATATATACAGACAACTACCAGCAGCAGTGTAGACCAGGCCCTAGTAATGGCCTTCTAGACGAAGAGCAGAGTGGACTACTGCAATCATATAGTTTGATCACCTCTAGGCACAATCCATAGATTTTTCACCAGTAAATGGATTAAAGCATGTCTTCTTGAAAGATACCTTATCTCCTATGAAAGACTCCAAGTGACATTGAGTGCACCACCTTCTCTGATAAACAATAAATTAATTTCCTAAATATTATGAATTTAAATAATCAACAATTAATCTTCATTAATACACTTTTTATAGTGAGCTCTTGTATTTGTTATTTACAAATACAAAAAAGACAAGAGAGAAATCCAGTTTCATTTCAACAAGCAACATAGGCAACTAAATACACACAACACTGGAACATGCCATTTGATATTCAATTTGGCACTACATTTTTAAGTATGTACCAGTCCACATGTCAGCAGAGTAAAGATCTTCAACATTATTTCTAAACCAATTTTCTTCAAGAAATGCTAACTGTACTTGCTCTCCTGGATGTTTCCGTCCATAATCAGTTTCAGGTTTTAAAAAGAAATCACTCAGGAAATATTTAAACATAAAAATGATCTGAACCATTTCTTCAATGCCTCAAAGAAATCTTTTAGATATATACTGTAGCTATTTTGATATATTACTTTTAGGGCTGCCAATCAATCATAATTAATTCAAGCAACTAATGCAAAACAATTAGTTAGATTTAAAAAATAGTCATGATTAATTGCAATTTTAATCACACTGTTAAACACTAACAAAACAATAATTAAAATTTACTGAAAATATTTTGGATGTTTTTCTACATTTAAAAATATATTGATTTTAATTCAATTAAATAGAATACAAAGTGTACAGTGCACAAACAAAATTCATTGTATCTGAAGCTTTGTCAACAAGAAAACAAAACCTCCATAAAGAATGAGAACATAAATGCTAAATAAACTGGGGGGGCAGCCCCTTTCCAGCTTCGGGAAATGTATTTGTGGCATGCATTATGGCTATAACCTTGATGCAGTGTTACTTCTAGAGACTCAGCACTCTCAAACCATCAAATGAAAAGGTGCTGATTAGCACACTAAATAATGTTACATTATTTTGCAACTGGAATGACCAAATAGGTGACTCGTTAATAACAGGTATTCAATTCAAGCAAATAATGAGAGTTTCTATTCTGACACTGCCTATGCAGCATAAAGAAGGTACAGTTTGTTAATTACTGCTCACAGAGGACAAAGAGTGGATAGCTTCATCTAACAAAGAAAGGCACCAGATGGGGAGTTACAGTTCAAATTAATCTTTTAGTAATATAAAAGCACAACAGTACAAGAAGCTCTTTCTGGGTCAGACATTTATTTACTTTTAAATGCTGAAGCTATATGGCACTTTTTGTTCCAAATAATCATGCAATGTCTACACAGGACTTTGCATGCCTCATGTTCTTCATCAACCAGGCTGTGGGGACCATTCAGCACAGATAACTTTAAGCTTTTCTTTCACCTTTCACAGTGTTTGAAATCCTTTGCAAGACCCCATTTGCAAATTAGTGGTATTTCACTGATATCTTTAGTCCCCCTGGTTCAGAGGAAAGTATTTTTTTTAAATGTAAGTTAAATATAGTCTGGAATTTGTCATTTCAACTTTGTAGTTCACCTTTAAATGCCCTTCACATTCTACTGGGTATATGTGAAGGTGTCACAGCCCTGGTCATGTGGCTGGCCACTACTGTATTTCTATCCCCACCCAGGACCTGTGTACTCTTAAGCTTCCCTCGCTCTGAAGAGGCTCCAACAATGTCTCCTTCTTTAACCGCTCTGGCATACACACTGGGCATAGTCCCTCTGTCTGTTATAGATGTGAGACATCCTGATAAAGCTATCTTAGGACATAGAAGCAATGCTGAAATCCCACATCCCAAAACACCCCAGTGGCTTTCACACACACTTCATAACAACTCCACTTTATGGTCATTCTGATTTACACTTTTCCTCTTTAGGGACATCTGATAGTTGAAGCACAGACATTACAAAAGGACTTCTAAGGCTTTGTACACACTACAGAGTTATCACATGGTAACGCTCATTACCGTGCTACGAGAGAGTACACACACAAATCCTGCTTGTTGCGCAGCAACTTCCTTCTTGCTGTGCAATAGGTAAACCTCCTGAACAAGGGTGATAGCAGTTATCACAGAATGGCTGTTCTGCGTTACAGAGTGTGTGTGCGCTCATCACGCAATAATCGGACTCCAGAAATGTCCCAGCATTCCAGTCCTGTCCTGTCTTCCTCCTGCACGCTGTGGCTGTGACGTGACTGGTCCTGCCCTCCTGTGAGTCCTGGGAATTTTTGAGTTGTTCCCCTGTGGTCAATTCCTGTTTGTTCAGCGTGGCGTGCAGCTGTTTTTTCCAAAAGCAATGGCGGCTCAACGCAGCAAACACGCTCCAGTCTGGACCACAGCTCAGGTGCTCAACCTTATCAGCATCTGGGGAGAGTCTGCTGTGCAGACTGGGATGATGAGGTGATAGATGAGGAAGTGGAAATGGAGGATGACCTGGAGGCTGAAAGTGATGTGGCTGACTTCTCAGGGAGTCAGGAGCTGTTCACGAGCAGTGCATGCAGTAATTTTCAAATAATCCTCTGCATTGAGCTCACTGAAGGTTTCCTGGATGTACCTCCACAGCCTCCTAGCAACACTGGGTGGGAGAGCTTATGTGTTTCCACCCCCATAGAAGGACACTCTCCCTCACCAGTTGCAAAGCATGGTGCTGGGAACCATGGTTGCACACAACCCCGCTGTATACAGTCCAGGCTTATATCTGGTGGCACGTAGGATATGCATTCTGGCTTGCAGGGGCACTCTAAGGAATGAGATACCGGCTTCCATAGCCGTGTCCTGTGAAGAATGTTGCCACAAACTACCGTTAGTATTAAAACTGCACAGTAGTATTTTAGCAATCCAGACAACCCTTTCCCAAATCCCATTCGGTCACATAAAAGGGTCGTTCCTGGGACCCATGAGCAACCTACGTACCTTGTTCAGATCAGTCAGGGAACCAGAGGATGCAGATTGCCTTGGGCACAGTGGAACGTGCTGCTGGAACTTAACATTGGATCTTTAACTAATGTGAGAACAATAGCTGTACTTATGATGTTTCATTTTCCCTAGAAATGACCTTTGCCAGGCGGTGGTCTACACCAGCTGACCCGCTGAGCGAGATAAGATAGCGACCTTGCAGAAGCAAGGAGGATATGTTTAAGAGCTCATGCAATCCACCGAGGCTGCAGCAAGGGAGACTAGACTTTGGAGACAAGAATGCCGGCAGGACTGCAAAGGGAACTATTTGAGGAGGCAGAAACAGAAGGATGACCCGATAAACATTCTGAAGGAGCAAACGCAACTGCTAAAGACCATAGCTGGTCTGCAGATGCAGCTGCTTCAAGCTCACCCTCCCTTTCAGACACAGCAACAGTTTCTGCCTCCCCCACCCCATTCTCCCACAAAGCATTTCTTCGAAGGCCAGGGACCCTCCTGGTACAATGCAACATCCACCCCTTCACGGAGCTATGGCATCGACCCCCGCACCTACGCACACCTATCACACCTTTCATAGTCACTACAGAATGTTAGCCCACCACTTTTGGTTTTTAGTAATAAAAGTGAATCTCAAATTGTGCATAGTGTCTTTATTCATATAGATCCAAGATTTGTTACCTCAGGTTCACTCTTTATTCATTTGATCACAATACAGTCCATCCCCTATCCCCCCCACCCCCGCAGGTTTGCTGTTGCAGTGTGACCCACTGCAATATGATGCATCGTCTGCATTCCCATGACTGAAATGCTCCCTGAGTGCCTCCCTTATGTGGACGGCTCCCTGTTGCGCCCTGGCTGAATGTACCCTCCAGGAGCTCAGCCTCAACATCCCCCACAGGGGAAAATTTCTCTCCCCTACTTTCACAAATGTTATGAAGGAAACAGCACACCGCGATGACGGCTGGAATGTTGTCCTCACCCAAGTCTAGCATCCCATACGAACAGCGCCCCTTTAAACGGCCGAAGGCACACTCCACAGTCATTCTGCACTTGCTCAACCTATAATTGAACCGCTCCTTGCTGGGATCCAACTTGCCAGTGTAGGGCTTCATGAGCCATGGCATGAGTGGGTAGGCTGGGTCTCCTAGGATCACTATGGGCATCTCCACATCCCTGACAGTAATTTTCTCATCCGGGAAGAAGGTCCCTGCTTGCAACTTCCAGAACAGCCCTGTGCTCCTGAAAATACGGGCATCTTGCACCTTTTCCGACCACCCAGCATTGATATCTGTGAAACGCCCCCTGTAATTCACAAGTGCCTGCAGCACCATGGAGAAGTAGCCCTTCCTATTTATATACTCAGTCGCAAGATGGTCTGGAGCCAAAGTAGGGATATGTGTGCCATCTATTGCCCCTCCACAGTTCGGGAATCCCATGGCTGCAAATCCGTCCACAATCTCATGCATATTGTCCAATGTCACTATCCTTCGAAGCAGAACATGATTGATGGCTCGGCACACTTGTGACAGCGCTAGCCCGATGGTGGACCAGCTGACTCCAAACTGATTTGCGACTGACTGGTAGCAGTCAGGAGTTGCCGTCTTCCACACAGCAATTGCAACACGCTTCTCCACCGGGAGGGCAGCTCTCATTTTGGTGTCCTTGCATCACAGGGCAGGGGCAAGCTTCTCACACAGTTCCATGAAGGTGGCTTTATGCATAGAGCCCTGCAAATCCGTGGATATCCGCATTATATCCACGGACATCTGCATCCGCAGATACAATGCGGATATCCGCAGACCATTTCTTGCAGATGCAGATCGGATATGGATCCACATATTTGTATCCGCGCAGGGCTCTATTTAGGCATTCGAAAGGTCTGTACCCACTGCTCATCATCCCACACCTGCATAACAATGCAGTCCCACCACTCAGTGCTTGTCTCTCGTGACCAGAACTGGCAGTGCACCGTGTGCAGATGCTCTGTGAAGGAGCTCAGCAATGCGGTGCTGTTCTGCATGGCATTCAGCAGCCCTGGGTCCTCCGATTCCTGGTCTGATTCAGAGCTCAGTGCGTACTGTGCAACCAGTCGAGATGTATTAATTATGCTGAAGATGACAGTGGAGATAAGAGCTGAATCCATGTTGTTGCAATTGGGAGTGCCGAGAAGGAATGCAGCAGTGTTGAAAATGGGCGTGAGTTGCTATTAGCAACGAGGAAGACGGCAGGGGAACACAATGCACCCTGGGAAACTGAATGTACCCATGGTGCTCAGCGCTCCTTTCCTTCTACCCAGGATTCTTAGCACTGAATCAGGACAAGTGGAACTGTGGGATAGGTGCCCACAATTCAATGTGATATATTTCAAAATTGCTAAGAAGAGTGTGGACACTCCATTCTGTTACAAGGAGCACCTTGTGTACATGATCCAGCACAATAAAAGCTACATGACTTTTGCAGCGCAACAGGCTTCTTGCGCAACAATTCTGTAGTGTGTACATGGCCTAAACCCCATCATACTGTACTTTATACAGCAAAAGAGACTTACAGATCTAGGCAAAACTGCAGCCAATTAACTGCATGCTGGGTGATTGCATAGTGAACTGTGAACGTGTAGATAGAGGACTATGTTTCAGCTCTTCAAATGTTCTGGATTAGGACTTGCACCATAAACGCAGTCGATGTGGCTTGAGCTCTTGTTGAATGAGCTGTAATATCTGGGACTAAACTGTAGCAAGTCTTAATACAGGATGTAATCCAGGATGAGACTGTCTGTGATGAAACAGGGAGACTTCTCATTCTGTTAGCTACTGCTACGAACAGTCAGTGGTATGTAGTTTCGGGTAAAAGACTGGTAGAAAGATATCCTGATTGTGTGGAAGAGGGAGACCACCTTTGGTAAGAATGCCGGGTGTGGGCAAAGGCGTATCTTATCCTTAAAGAATACTGTGTATGGTGGTTCCGCTGTAAGCACTCTTAGCTCGGACACCCTCCTGGCTGAAGTGATTGGCACTAGGAACGCCACCTTCCATGACAGGTATAAGTCCGAGCATGTGGCCAATGGCTCAAACGATGGCTTAGTAAGAGCCAGGAGTACTAAGTTGAGGTCCCACTGGAATATTGGTTTAGGGCCTTGTGAGAATTTTCTGCTTATGCCATTCAGGAAGAGACTCACCATTGGGTTCGAGAAGACTGATCGGCCATCCACTGTTGCATGGAAGGCAGAGATTGCTGCAAGGTGGACTTTGAGGGATGACATGGATAGGCCTTCTTGCTTAAGGTGAAGCAGGTAGTCTAAGATGGTCAGTATCTCTGTGTTTATGGGCAAGATTGTTTTCTGATTAAACCAAAGGGAAAAGTGTTTCCACTTTGCTAAGTACGTGGATCTTGTGGAAGGTTTTCAACTTTCCAGTAATACCTTTCTAACCTGTTGCGAGCACTGCAGCTCCCATTGATTCAACCATGGAGCTTCCATGCTGTTAAGTGGAGAGGCTGAATGTTTGTGTGTCATAATAGGCCTTGGTTCTGGGTGAGCAGATCCGGTATGGTGGCAATGTGAGGAGAGCTGCCATGAGAAGGTCCAGCAGAGCTGGAAACCAATGTTGGCGGGGCCACGTTGGTGCAATTAAGATCAATGACGACCTGTCTCTCTCTACCTTTGATAGGATTTTGTGAATCACAGGAAAGGGTGGGAATGCGTATAAAAGTCCTTCGTTCCAGGTGACCTAGAAAGCGTCTGTCAGGAAGCCTTTGCTGCAGCCTTGGAATGAACAGAACCTCTCGCACATGGTGTTCTCTTCCACTGAGAAGAGATCTAGACGGGGAATCCCCCACTTCTGGAAGATGGTCAGACACGTCCAGGTAGACCAGCTGAGAGAGTGTGCCAGAGTATCCTGGGCATCAGTGGCCAGCCTCTCTCTATATGTTTCTTCTCTGGCACCAGAGAGTGTGATTGGTGCCTGGGCGCCAACTTTGGTGGTGGTGTTTTTCAGTGCCGGGAGTCTTTCGTGTCCTTCTTCTGGGCCATGTCTCTTGTTGGCACCAGGGCACTTTTAACCAATGCCATGCTCATAGCCGACTCCGAGGTGCTGGGAGAAGGTCTAAGCACCACTTCCATTAGTAGAAACTTAAGTCTTTGAGACCTCTCTTTCTGTGTCCTCAGATAGAAAGATTTGCAGATTTTGCACCACTCTTTCAAGTGAGCCTCACCTAGGCCCTTCAAACAGGTGGCGGGCAGGTCACTTTTTGGCATAGGTGTCTTACAAACTGTACATGGCTTAAGGCCTGGGGACTGAGGCATGCCCCAGGCCCCAGCTAGGGAAGCAGACCCTTAAAGAGATTGCTAGTTGAAGAAACTACTTCTAAACTTTTACTAATAACACCAACTACCATAGAAAAACAGAGAAAATGAACTAGGATTGCTGGGGTGAGTCTCTTGCAGATATGAGAACATGTAATCCGATTAGCCGTCATGGGTGGTAAGAAGGAACTGCTGACAGGAGGGGCAGCAAGCCCTTATAAGGACTGCTATGATGGCGTGACTCCAGGGGGCTCCATTGCCAACTGTCTGGGGTTGCCAGGGGAAAAAAATCTTCCAGCGACCATGCACGACGCCCACGCACACCTAACTGGAGTCGACGTGAGCAATCACTCGAAGGAGAATAAGCTATACCCATAAACAGCACCTTTACCCCAATATAACAGCATATATATTAGGGGTTTCACCATTATAATTATTTTGGTCACATAAACAAAACAAAATCCACTAAACAAAGCAGTTATACCAGTAGAAATACTGTGTGCAGACCAGGCCTAAAAGGTAAATCTTACGGTGGCTTTTTCAGGCTCTAAAATGCATGGCTAGTAAGACACTTGCATCTTGTGCATCAATCAAGAACATGCCGCTCATTCTAAGACAGAACACATATCAGGTATAAAGACAACAGAGTCCTGTGGCACTTTTAAAGACTAACAGATTTATTTATCGCATGAGCTTTCGTGGGAGAAAATCCCGACGAAGTGGGATTTTCTCCC
>ML685899.1:511535-545000 GCA_007922175.1 Pelusios castaneus
CTGCTACAGGCTGGGGACCGATCGGCTAAGTAGCAGCACTGTAGAAAAGGACCTGGGGGTTATGGTGGATGAGAAGCTGGATATGAGCCAACAGCGTGCTCTTGTTGCCAAAATCGCCAATGGCATATTGGGCTGCATCTGTGGGAATGTTGCCAGTAGATTGAGGGATGTGATTATTCCCCTCTATTCAGCACTGATGAGGCTGCATCTGGAATACTGTATCCAGTTTTGGGCTCCCCACTACAGAAAGGATGTGAACAAATTAGAAAGAGTCCAGCAGAAGGCAACGAAAATGATTAGGGGGCTGGGGCACATGACTTATGAGAAGAGACTGAAGGAACTAGACTTATTTAGTCTACAGAAGAGAAGACTGAGGGGGGAGTTGATAGCAACCTTCAACTACTTGAAGGGATGCTCCAAAGAGGAGGAAGCTAGGCTGTTCTCCGTAGTAACAGAGTACAGAACAAGGAGCAATGGTTTCAAGTTACAGCTGGGGAGGTCAAGGTTGGATATTAGGAAAAACTTTCTCACTAGGAGGGTGGTGAAGCATTGGAATGGGTTACCTAGAGAGGTGGTGGAATCTCCGTCTTTGGAGATATTTAAGATCCGGTTAGACAAAACCCTGGCTGGGGTGATTTAGTGGGAGTGGTCCTGCTTTTAGCAGGGGGTTGGACTAGATGACCTCATGAGGTCCTTCCAGCCCTATGATTCTCTGATCCCTCACTCTCTCAAGCCTTTGGAGACAGACCTCTCCTCGCTTACAGACAGTCCCCCAAGCTTAAACAGATACTCACCAGCAACTACAGATCAAACAACAGAAACATTAAAGCAGGAACATATCCCTGCAACAGACCATGCTGCCAACTTTGCCCTCATATCTACACAAAAAAGACACCATCACAGGGCCTAATCAAGCCACCTACTCCATAAAGGGCTCATTCCTCTGCTCATCCACCAATGTGATTCATGCCATCATGTGCCAGAAATGCCCCTCTGCCTTATATATTGGACAAACAGGACAGTCTCTACGCAAAAGAATAAATGGACACAAATCTGATATCAGAAATCACAACATTCAAAAACCAAGAGGGGAACACTTCAATCTCTCTGCTCACTCCATTGACGACTTGCTAATAGCTGTGCTGAAACAGATGAATAACAAATCACAGCTTCAAAGAGAAACTGCAGAACTCAAATTTATATGTACATTCGACACAGTTGCCTTAAACAGGGTTAAACAGGGATTACGGATTTTTTTCTCATTACAACAGGTGATTTGACCTCACCTTCCTCTATATTTTGTTCCCCAGTGTTTGAATCCTAACTTCTATTTTGATTTGCTGTTACAGCCTGACCTGATCCTGTCATACACTTCCTTGCATTTAATTTCCTCCCGTTCTGTAGGTTTCCCATCTTCAAAGCGTCTGACAAAGTGGGATTTTCTCCCACGAAAGCTCATGAGATAAATAAATCTGTTAGTCTTTAGAAGTGCCACAGGACTCTGTTGGTTTATTTTTGTTTGTTTGTTTTTTTAAACAAAAATATGCATATGTAGAATAATCAGGAGAACGTTTTCTGTGTATCCTTGTCACCATCATGTCTATGAGAAAATAGAGCTCAGAACATTCTGTTGTGGTTAAATACCAAGTTATCTGATTACATCAATGAAAGATGAACCATGTAACCTAGTCTGTCTCAGCCTGCAGAAGGTTTCTTGCGGAAACACTATCATGCTGCTGTTTTATGGATAACGATAAGCTGTTGTGGAATAAATGAGAACAGTTGTTTCAACCAAACAAATTATCTCATCTTACCCTTTCTATCTCCTGAAGATACAGGAGGGCAATATCTCCAGCCTTTTCATAGCACGTAATAATTTCTTGTTCACGGTCCATGGGGAGGTTACTAGTTGAAGAGGAAATTGGCAACTTCTCTAGACAAAGACCTGAAAATAAAACACAATTTTAAAAAGGACACTTAGGTTAAAACAACAGTCCTGTTTAGGAACTATGTTAAGGTAACCTTAAGGTTAGAGGAGGAGAACAAGACTGACTAAGGTCTGATGCTCTTGAACAGTATGTAGCACCAAGACCCACCACCTGCACCTATTTCCCCTTCAGTAGGGCTCTTCTAAGAACTCATTCAGTTTCTAGTCGCCTTCTCAGCTCAAATCTTTTAACTCAATCTTCACCAAGCTGACAACAGAGTTTGTTATAAAAAACACACAAACCCCTCAACAGTCCCAAAATAAACACAAATATTCGATTGGTTCCAGTTCCCCACAGCCTCCTGTTTCCTGGATTTCCCTTTGCTTACTGCCAGGTCTCATGCTTCTGGAAATCCTCGCTATATCTCTTAACTCCACATTCACTGCTGCTCTTTATATTTGAATAATCTGATTGCTCTCAGATGGGGCTGATCTTGTAATCAGATTGGACAAGCCTGAGGCGCCACAGTGGCAAGCAAGCCACCCACTTACATAACCCATTCACCTCACAACCCAGGGCAGGTTCTACCTGAAAGTACCCCCTCTTTTAGTTCCTCCCTTTGCCTCCCCTTCCTTCCCCCTCGCCCCCACCCCCTAAACTTTCTTTTCCTTGTGTCACCAGCCTCCAGAAGTCCAGATCTGTATATTTTCCAGCTCCCCTCAATCCCGAGTTCACTTACCATGACATGCAAGGAACCTCACTTCTCAATGGCTAGTGGCACTTGTTAGCTGTTCCCACATGCCCTATAGAGGTGCTTCAGCTATCCCATTTCCCTGCTTATCGCAAGAGTTATCATTTGGGTGCCCACCACCTCTTAGCAGAGGACAGTCTGGGTTCCCACTTCCTCCATTCTAATCCCCACTTATACTTCTCTTGCATCTCAAACCAGCACTTACTCTTTCTACCTGAAGCAAATCCAGCTCAGAGCTTCAGCCTCTTTTGTTTCACCCATTTCAGGTACTAGGTCCAAACCGTCTTCCTGCTTTACAGAGTGGGTCAGAAGCACCTCCCTTACTGGTTTCCCTCTCAATATGGAGAGCTCATCAACCTCTGCTAGCAAATTATATAGTATGCTGTGACTCTCTGGACTGCCTGAGATTCACCACTCTCTGCTAGCAAATGCTGTACTATACTGTCACTCTCTGGACTGCCTGGGGGTGCTATTTCTCAGTGCTGACCCCCAATTATCTTTTTCTACTCTCCTTAGATGGTGGTTTCTCCTCCCTCACACTGCCAGTCCATACAAGGGCAAGTCTTCTGCTTACATCCTATTCTCCCACACTGAAAACAAAGCTCCAGAGGTCCTATCTCTCCCCTCAGCCGAGAATGTCACTTTGGAGGGGACTTCAGCCACACTGCCTGACTACAGCAGCACCCACAAAGTCACACTCCATGAGGGTGCAGTTTTTCTGGATGTGCCCCACTTGCCAGCAGCAAAAGCACACCACAAGTAAATATCATCTTCCCTCTGAAACGCTGCCCTTTATTGACAATAAGGGTTCCCAAGAGGAAAGAGGAAACCTTCTCAGCATAACGGTCCAGGTTAGCCCCTACTTCTTCACTCAGTTGACTTCCGTGCCCTTACGGTATCCTGGGTACTGGCTTTTTGTCAATATCAGGCTCTCAGGGTCAAGCCCAGCATTCTGAGCACCCTAGTCCCTCTGCCTCCAAATAGGCCTCTGCCTTCTCTACTATCTCCATTACTATTGAGGGTTGAAACCATTTTACTTAAGAGTGTCCCCTCGCCCCCAAGTAGAACATGAAGGTGTTGCTGTAATATAACTATGTCCATTATCCCGCAGCTCATTTGCAGGTTCAGCCGTCAACCAGTTACAGACCAGAGTCTCTGTGTTACTGGGTGAGGATGGGGCCCTTGTCAAAATGGTTCTATCCAATCTAAGATGGCTCTATCCAATCTAAGATGACCTCTTTTAGATCACAGTATGAGCTTGACAGGCAATCATTCATGCTACATAATGCTTAGGACTCCCCTGTTAAAAGGGGTGGTCTTGCAGCATAGGAGGATCCTGCCCAATCAGCAACTTACTCAAAAGTGCAGAGAATGTTCTACATCATCCCCTAGACCGAACTTCAACATCATTAGGTTAGGTCTGTCTTGTCTATCCCTTGGACCCATTTGTTCAATTGTTGTAAGAATGGTGTCTCCTGCAGCCATTGCATCTCCTGCCACTGTTGCTGAGAGGCAAACTGTACTTCTTGCCGTTTCTGTTGGTTTTGTACCAGCTGCAGAAGCAGGGTTGCTGTTGCTGCTCTGCTAATAGGAGGACACACTCTTCCATCTCCCCCTTTTTACGGTTTCTCTTTTTAGGACTACATCCCTCACTGGCAGGAGAGGGGTCAGTGGTCCCACTGAAAATCTGGCATTGCACTGTGGCTACCACCCCACCTCTATTTCTCCTTCAAGAACTCCTTCAATTTCCAGTCACTTTTAATTCAATCTTTACCAAGCAGGCAACACAGTTTGTAACAAAAACAACCCAAAAGTTTCAAAGTGCAAGTAGTCTCCATCTGTTCCATCTCCCCGTAGTCTTCTATTTCCTGGGCTTTCCTTTGCTTACTGCTGGTCCTCCTGCTGCTGATAATCCCAGCTACTTCTCTCAATCACACACTCTGCAGCTTCCAGCAGCCTGTAATCCTGATTCCTCTCAGAGAGGGCTGATCTTGTAATGAGGACTAGATCAGCCATAGGTTCTCCAGGCCAAGTGCAAGCCACCGTTATAAAAGTATTCAGTAGCATCTACTGCAATGACTAAGGAAATGCAGCAGAAGCAACTGCAGCATTTTTGTAGCTCTATGATGTATTATGAAAGTGCAAAAGTATCTGTGTTCATAACAGCATTTACATTATTTAACAGAGACAGCCTCTGTCCAGAAGCTACCACAGTACCCAACCACAGGTGAAATGCTCAAGCTAATGGCTCCTTGACAAACGTCCGAGCAAGGCAGACACGCATGTAAGGAGAAAGTAGCAGAGTATTTTGAAGATAGTTCAGGAAGTTGAAGGTTGTAATTTTTGTGTTTTTAATTGCAGTTTAACACGTTTTTAGCCTTTTGGTTTTCAACCACAAATGTGGACAGGCATAGTCTGTAGGCTGCAGTCACCATGTGAAGCCAGTAACATGTTGAAGCACATCTGACAATGACATTCTGTCCTACAGAAAGCAATGTTCATAGATGAGCAAATATTGGGAAGACAGATACCAACACACAATGGAGCAACAAGTAACGTGTTAAATAATTCTTAGTCTCGCTGTACAGTTCTATGTATTTAAATATACGGGGTAATGATGCACAGGACTGAATTAAGCATCTTTACACTACAATATGTGCAGTTTATGGTTTAGTTTTGTAAAAGGAGTCCCATTCTTATAACTAAGAACCGAGACAATCTTGATAAAACAGCAACAGGCACAACGTACTGAAAATCAATATTACACTGCATAACATTAAACAGCTTGGGCAAGATCCTTAGCCCTCCCCTGACACTTTTACACTGGGTATTAGGACAGAATAGGCATAGAGAGACTCTAAAAGCCCCAGACCCATCTGGGAAGGATTACCTCAGCACAGACACTGAGGAAGACAGCCATAAAACTACCTTCCTTTCCAAGGACGCCTTCATAAAACCTGGCACTAAGGGCAGCGCCTTCAGTGTGGAGATTGAGGGTGCCACAATCCATAGGGCAGTTTCCCTGGGCTGTTCTAGTAGTCAAGCTCCCAAGACTGTTGAAATTATGACAGGACCCACAGAGAAGTGGAGGATGAGGAGGGTGCAATGGTGATTAAAGCCACCCTACCCCTTCTCTCCATCTTGGCTAGGAGTCTCATACTGCGCCTTGGAAGCCTATTGCTGAATCTCACCTTTTAAGAAGTTTAAAAATGGCCAAAGGCAAAAAGAAGCCTTGTTCCACAAAGAATATCAGATATACAGCGCATTTAGACAGTTATCTAGTGCTCAATGCCAGGGACACGAGAGCTTATCTAAGTCTTTTTTAGTGTCTAATTCTCACCAGATGTAGGAGAGCAATTCAATACCACCTGCTATAATCAGATACCATTTGCAAGACAAATAAGATCAATTATAATTATTTTTGTGATATAACAGATCTAAATGCTATACTGCATTTTAAAAGTATTATTTGAGCCATGTTTATAGCTGAATAATGCTGCCACCATAAATTTATATCACGTGCGAGTATAAGGCTTCTATTCATTCACCATCCACACCTTTCAGATTAGATGAAGTGATTGGATTCTCCCTATCTTGAAGTGGGCATTGTTTCATTATATGAACAGCTGTCTAATAGTTTCCTTTTTACTGCAATTAAACGCTTCACTTGCACCTTCACCATCAACAACTTTTTCAAAAAGATGCATACATGAAAGAATGTCACAACATAGGGAAGGGTCAACCTCTGACATTTTCTCAATGTCTTTCTGACATCTGACATCTTGGTCAGCACATTGGGAGTGAACTGGAAACACCTACAGCTAAAGGTTCAAGGCTCTATAGACTGAACTACCGAGCCAGGCTGATGGCTGTAACAGACATACAACCTCAATGAGGCAGGAATCAAAGGGGACCCACCACACACACAGGCCAGAGCTATACCTGACCAAAATACATTTATTGACATATACTGACTTTAATGGGAATACACATAAAATATTCTTTGCGTGTCCTTCTAGCTAAGGAGCTCAAAATACTTTACAATCATGTATTAAGCCAGTGGTTTTCAAACCAGGGATCGGGTCCCAGACCTTCAGGTACTGGATCGCGGCATCCCCTGCTGCTGCCGCTGAAAGACTGAAATGCATTGCTCAAAGCTGTAATTGTTGCATCATGGGCATAAATGCTTTTTTTCAACTGGGTCCCAAAGAAAAAAGTTTGAAAACCACTGTATTAAGCCAACACTCCTGTGAGCAGACATTATTACACTTAGGTTATAGCAGAGGAAACTGAATAAAGGAACTTATTCAAGGCCATATGTTAATTCCGGGACAGAGCCAAAGAATGTGTCCAGGATGCCAGTCTCTTAGTTCAGAGCTCTAATCAGTACCACCGCTCACTGTATACTGAAGTTTGTTAGCTAACCATTCCAAAAGGCTAAGCTAAAAATACTTCAACTAAAACCAGTTTTCAACTACTGCTCACACAGGTTTTAGACGTGCTAGAATTTAAAGAGCTGTTAGAAGTTGAGAGGCTAACACTTTCCAACATGCACATTTTATAACTCTAGGGTAAACAGGCAGTATATATGCACTGTAACCTTGGACAGCTTAGCATATGTAAAATGATACACTACCAGTCTCTGATGCCTAGCCCGCTACCTCCACTCTCTCTGCATGTGCTTCCCTGCATCTTGTATTTCGCCCCGGATATACTATCCTATTCCTCTAAACATACTACCCTGAGACTTCATTCTTTTTTCCTCTTGAAATTCCTCTTTGCTTGCGAGTGGCATCTCTAGTCTCTCAGGCAGCTAGGTTTCTGACAGTTGTTCCCCTTTCCTCTTTCTCTCCAATGCAGCAGCAGCCACAAGCAGAGTCAGCAAAACTAGTTCCTCCTCTTGGTTTTTCAGCTGCCTTTCGAGGCTCTTTTTTTTGTAACGGAAGCAGCAGCAAATTAGGAAAGTCACTACCATGCAATCAGCCTGCCCACTCCATGCACTGCTATCAAATGTTCCACCAATGACAAAATGTTCCATGGACCACAGTTCAGGAATTATTGCAATACAGTCATTTAATAAGGCCAAAAAATGCAAAAAGAAATGGACAGAAAAATACTTAATTTCACACATCAGTAAATGAACATGAGACATTAATTTTTTTAAAGGATGAATTATTTAAGCATCAAAAAGATGCCTGAGCTTTCAAAGGCTTTTCAGTTCTAACATCCAGGATTTCTTTTTCCAAACTATATAACAGCTTCAGAGTAACTTTTGAAAGAGTCTTCCTATGCATAATACAAGCTCTCAATAGATATGCAAAGGAACACTGACACATCTTTAAGCTGCCTTAAAAAATAGGAATCATTCACATATAGTAATTTGTATAAGAATGAAGGTAAATTTTTTACTTACCCATTTCGGATGACACTTTACCATTTGCCCATTCATTACAAGGCATGTTAAAAAACATATAAAACTTTTCACTGAATTGATACTACCCAGGAATTTCCACAGAAAATGTCTACATTTAAACATTTCCAGAGGGGTAGCCGTGTTAGTCTGTGTATAGCAAAAAACAACGAGAGTCCTGTGGCACCTTATAGACCAACAGATTTTCTTCAGCATAAGCTTTTGTGGGCTATAGTGGGTTATAGCCCACGAAAGCTTATGCCGAAGAAAATCTGTTAGTCTATAAGGTGCCACAGGACTCTCGTTGTTTTTTGCTGTGCACTTAAACAGATATTACCAATCTGATTTTATTAAAACAGACTTATTTCAACAATTCTAACTCTCTAACGGAGCAACTTTCAAATACTATATCTTAACCTTTTTTTCTAAAAAATGCCTTCTGAAGTGTATCACCCGGAAAATTTGACCGCAGTGCCTCGCTGCACCACAGTACTTAGGAAGCAGAACAGCCCCTGGTGCCTAAAAAAAAGCTGCCAGAGTTGCTGCTGCTCCTCTCCCAATGCTACCGAAAGCAACCTAGACAGCGGCAGGGGGTGTTCTGAAGTGCCGCAGCACAGATAGGCGCCTTAGTTTTGGGCTGGCCCCCAGGTGTGCAGCACATCTGTCGAGGCCTGCCTTCTCATGAATGAGCTCTTTCAGGCTATCTATTTATCGTAACAAGAAGAAAGTTAAGGGGGTGAGCTGATCCATTTATAAATATCTATATGGGGAAGAAATATTTAACAATGGGCTTTTCAATCTAGCAGAGAACACAATCCAATAGCGGGAAATTAAAGCCAGATAAAAAAAATTATGCCTAATTTCCACTCTGAATTTAACAGTGAGAGTAATGAACCAGTAAAACAATTTACCAAGGGTCATGGTTGATTCTCCTTTACTGACAATTATTAAATCAAGATTGAATGTTATTCTAAAAAGTTTGTTCTAGGAATTACTTCGGGGAGGTTCTATGGCTTGTGTTACATAGGAGGCCAGACTAGACTCAATCATCGCAATCCTCACTTCTGGCCCTGGAATCTGTGAATAAGGGTACAAACATTTTTTTTTTATTCCTTTGTACATTACCTTTGAGAACCGTCATAAAATGTCTGTGTCAAAACATATAAAATGTTTCCTAAATGTCAGGGTATTAAGCTCCTGTAAAAAAAAAATGGAAGTACTGTAAAATAAGCGTGTCTGTCCCTTTAAAGGTCACAAGGTCTGGAGGTAACCTGCCAGCCCTGTTCTTTGGCAGTTCCCTGTTAAGAACTGGCTGTGCCTTGGTAGTTTACAAGGGATCAGGCGTTTTGCCTGATGAGTCCCTGATTCTTATGAATGCTGAAAGTGCTCAGTTGAGGCAGGAGAGCTTCAGGAAGCAACTTGGCTCCTATGACAGGTCCTGGAGCAGGGAGAGTCCCAGGCAAACAGTCTGTAGGACTGGGGAAGAGCTGCCAGGAACAGGGAGATTCTAACAAGGAAGCCCCTGAGTCATGGGAGAAGACCTGATTAGCTTTTGCATTTATGTTGCACTAATTATGTTGAGTGCACTGCTGAAGATCGCCACCAATAAATGAAGTTTCCGGGAAGAGCGAGATACGGATTATGAGCATGGTGTGAATCCCTCCTGAGCTGGGGAAACAGGCCAGCAGCTCATATTCAGTTGCCCCCCTCCCCAAATTTTTGTCATCACGATCAAGCTTCTATAAAGCTTACACTCAAAAAATTAAAAGTTTCAATACTTGTTTAACAAAAGTCCCAAAGAAATGAGTTTTTAAGCAACTAAACATTTTCATGCAGTATTTTAAATGCCAACCCTACAACATTAAGAACTAATGGTGATTGGGAAATTTTCACAGAAATGATTTTGCTTGGAAAATGCTGCTTTATTGAAAGCAAAACTTTAGACAGAAGTACTGTATATGCGTTTTGAGAAAACTTTTTCCAGATTTTCTCAGGTCCAGGACAGAAGTTGACTGGAGGAAGGCCAGTAGAATACCCAATAACCCAGTGGTTAGGGCATTAACCTGGGACATTGGAAACTCAGCTTTTAAATCCTTGCTCTGCCTGATTCAGAACAGGGACTTGAACCTAGGTCTCGCATTAGGATTGGGATACTGGCTATTTTAGGGTGGGTCACTCATTTTTCACAAACAAATTCAAAAGGTCTCACTTTCATCCCAATGCAGAACAAATCTAAATATCTAAACCGCAATTTTTGACAAAGCAGTATTCCCGTTTTTGAGACAGAGCTGCTAAGAATGCAGAAGTGAAACTAACTCCATTGTTTTTTCAAGTTCAAACAAAGAAGAGAAGAAACTAGCGCTTTATTACAAGAAAACATAAATTTTAACAAGAGCTTTGCTTTTAAGAATATACCAGATAGGTGCTCAACCTAGGGACTGTGAACAGGTCCACGGCATCTGCAATAACCTTGCCTTTATGGTTAGATAGAAAGAGGATCTTGACACTTTTTTCCATAGTAATATAGCATCCCGGTGTAGAACAGATTGAGAACTAAACATTTATGACATTAGTAACACAGGGAAATAAGTATTCCTTTGATATTCTTCTGTGAAGATATAGTACAATGACCCCGTCACAGGCTACTCATGGCTTTTCTTACTGCTGCTGAACAAAACAGATCTGATTACAATCCAGACAACTTAAAGTTAAACGCAGCATCTTTTGTGAATTACAAAAGGAGTAACTCAGCTGTTTCACCTGACACTTTCATTGAACCTAATGAATGTTTGCCTCTTTCTGCAAATAGAACTAATTAATAGCCAATCACTTAACATCAAACACAGCATTAAATTTGAATACAGGGTCAGCAGCAGTCAAAAGAGTCTTGCCTTACTCATCTTACATCCTCTAAATATAAACAGAGACACCTGACCAGGCAATGTGAGACATGAACCAGTCTGCAGCAATATGGCTGCAATCTGTGTAATGAAAAGGGTCTAACTTACACAACAACCCTAGAGATTAGGAGGGTGAGGTAATATCTTTTATTGGATCAAGTTCAGTTGGTGACAGAGAGTATGTCTACACTGCAATTAGACACCCATAGGTGGCCCATGCCAGATGACCTGGGTGCGTGGAGCTTGAGCTGCAGGGTTTTTTAAATGAGGCGTAGCACCACTCAGGATCCTAGACCTCAGCTCCCTCCTGAAGAAGCCTGATCACTGACCCGAAGAAGAGCACTGTACAGCTCAAAAGCCTGTCTCTCACCAACAGAAGTTGGTCCAATAAAAATATTACCTCACCTACTTTGTCTCTAGGCGGTGCACCACCAGGGAAACGAGTCCCTGAGGCTGAAGCTCCACAGCTGGGACCCCAAAGCTTCATGGCTGCCAGGCTCCCACCAGACCGGGAAGCCCCAGGCAGCTGAAGGAGAGCTGTTGCTTGGGACGCCTGGTCCCAGGAAGGGTGGGGAGCAGCAGGGAGCCTGTGGGCTCCCTAAAGGGAGCTGAGAGCTTGCTCTCTCAGCTTCCCCACATTGCCTCTTTTGTTGGTGGAAGTGGTCCTAGTGAGGGGACACTCCACTGAGAAAAGGATGGCTGTGTGTATACTACCCACCGTTGTAATTATAGCAGTGGCTGTCTGCCAGCAAAACTTTTGCTGGCCCAACTCTGTAGTGTAGACATAGCCTTACTAAATCAAGGGCAAGGGCAGTACCAGAAATTCACATTCCTACTCTGTCTTTTGAGCTACTGGAGCAGAATCAGTCGTGCTGCACAAGGTTTCAATTAACTTATTTGCCAGCTAACTAAATGTTTGTTTTTTAAACCTGTTACAGATAAATGTTACTGTTCCTCTAAAGAACAGCTTAAACAGAATGCCCCATTGGAAAAGATATTCTATTTGCAAGAATCTCATCTCTGCTTCCACAAAGAAACAAAAATTTCCCAGGAAACGCAGAAAACAGATTTTGATGGGTTGGTATTTTCAAAATGGTCTACATTAGAAACTTTATTAATTTTTTGCTAAACAGCGCCAACCTTTATTAAAATAGATGCCTAATATATCCTTCTAAAAGAATTACCGTGGGATAACAGCATCACTTTCTTCCATCCTAATGTTACAATCTTGTCTGCCTCAATTGCCTTTACAATTACAAGGAATGAGCTACAAGGGAAGTTCAGAACTGGGTAGACATCAGTCACAAACCATCTAACTAATAAAACTCTCATGGTCTTCAGCTATCGTTAGGTGTCTCTTTCAGGAGTGGACAGATTGTGGCCTGCATTGTGCAGGAGGTCAGATGATCATATTAGTCCCTTCTGACCGTAAAAGCTATGAATCTCTTCTGTTAATTTATTCATGTCAAACACCTATAAAACGTGTGAAAGTCCCTCAACCCCCCAGTATGCTAGGCATTTCTAATTTTAAAGGATTTACTCAAGAAAGTAACTATAAACAAATTAAATGGATACTTAAGATTCAAAATTAAACCCATCTTAAAGTAGTGAGCTGGGTCTATCTTCCAAATGTGGTGGGTTTTAGTCTCTCTTGCTGGCCTCCTTGTTTACAATAGAATGGAAGGTGGGAGTTCTTTCCCCATCTTTCCTCAAGTCATATCCTGGCACAGTGAACTTATCTCTTAATTTTTTTTCTGTACAGTACCTTTCCTCACTTTGTGTCTCTCCTTCTTCCTCCATCTCATTTTGTCTCCTCTCATATTTGTATTAATTTGGGCTTTTGTCTTCTTTGCACTCCTTTGCATAATATGGGCAATGTCACATGCTGTTACAGCTGAGTTGAACACTGAGAGAGCATACACAAAATCTGAACTGCTTCCTGACCTGTTAGAGCATATATAATAACTACACTTGTGGCCAGCTATATTGGGAACTGTTTTGGTGCCTAATAAGAAGGTAAATTTCAAGGATCTACCTACTGCTATATTTAAAGCAAAATGTTTGTGATAATGGATACATGACCACTTAGGTCCCCACCCCTCCACAGCCCTCACCTCCTATGCTCATGTAATTCCTGGATTAGAGAGGTACTTCCCCAGAATGGGAAGCAACAATGTAGGGTATTTTTATAAAACACCTGTCATCCTGATGTCTAAGTATCAAATGCAGTAATTTAACCGATGATGACAACAACTACAACAAGCAAGTTGTGTTGGCCTGTAATTCAGCTAGAACTGCAGGTTTTAAAACTGATATATAGTGTTTGCCAAACGGCAAAACAATACTTAAATCAATGCAATTTTAAACCTATAAAAGGGACTGAATGAAAAACAAAATTTAAAATAATAAATAGTATTTAAACTATTTTTATATTAAGATTATATTGAGATCTTAAGAGAGTGAGTTTCAGAAGCAGTTTATTAAGAAGAGGATATGAGTTGGCCTGATTTCTTATTCCAATTAAGAATAAAATAAAAATTCTCTTAAGAAATTTTGGCAAAGTTCATATCTGTATCTGAATTTTTCAAAACATCTCATATTTCTCTTCTTGATATTCATTAACTCATTCATTTAAATCAAAACAATGCTGCATTTATCATCAAAACTGTGGTCTTCTATTGCTTAACTACACTAATCATTCAAACGAACAGTACAGAATACAAGACGACCGTAAAACAAGGGGGAATAAAGCAACAGTCTGAATGATCTATGAATGTGCCCAATCTCACAACATCTCAGAACTACTAAAATTTGTAGTACAAACAGAAAAACTAATAGCTGTGAGACATTAATGCTATTAATGGCAACTATAACAGGGATTCCCAGGGCTTCCTAGATTCACTGCTCTGGGACTGCCCAGGAACTGGGACTCCATTCCCTTTTGTGGGGAGCTTTGAAACTTGTTTTCATTCCAAATCAGAATGAAATCAAATTTCAAAATATCAAAACCCTCTGCAAAACGGAATAACGTTTCTTCTTCTAATTCACACGCTATATTGGAGTGCGTAGCGTGAAATGATACAGGGAACGCACATACAGGAGCTTCCTTGATTTTTATATTCAGGTATGTAATTTTTTCATTTGTGTAAGATCTGAATAATAATAATCTGTATTAAAATGGCACATCTGTAGTAGGAATTTTTGAGAGGATATTTAGAATCATAGCTAAATAGTGACAGCGTCTTTGTCTTCAAGACAGTCTGTCTGGTGTGCTGCAACTAGCCACGCAGATAACTTGGCAGGTTTCCAATGGAATCCTGCCTGAGCTCCATCAAAGCTATACAAACTCAAACCATTCTGCAAGCCATTTCAATTTAGACAAACTTCCTATGGAATTTTTTCAACTAGCGCTAATCTGAAACACTTTTCTGCTAGCAATGTTACATTTTCCCAAGATAACAGCAACAGCATTCATGATCAACCCAACTGTTTTACAGGGTCAAAAATTCCTCGCTGGTCTTGCATGCTATTGAACCCCTTCTGCTCCCACAAAGACCGTGTCATGACACGCAAGTTAGACTGGCAAGTGTCTAAAGGCTGAAAGCAGCACAGAGAAAAGCAGCAAAGTCATGTGTGGTAGAGAAATGCTCTACCATCACATTTGAAAATGGCAGTCACATTTCTTTTGAAATGAAGAAGATACAGGCTGCAAATTTAAGAAAACACTGAAGAAAAGACAGACAGAAGTTTAGAGTCCATTGTACATATCAGAAATACATTTTAAAAGTATATTAATTTGCATTTAAAAGTCCAGTAGTAAGTCATAAAATAGCCATTCCTGCATGATAGCCACATGCAAGGGCAAAAAAGTCATTCTGGCTCAAACTTGTGAGCTGAGGCTTAACCAGTCACTGAATCCTGATCTGACCTGCTGAAGCTGGAGAGCAGCTTTATAATCCCTTCACTTCACTCCTCTCTCTTTTTTGGACATGTGAAAGTTCTTAATATTTTTATATTAAATCTTCTATCTTACTTTCTTGGCCAAGAGGAAGTAGGGATCATTAACTCCAGCCACCCAAAAAACCCAAGTCTACATCAAACTAACAGAGTCTTCCCTGGCACCACTGTTACCTTGCTTGCAATACCACATGCCTAGCACCAGGTGATGATGTGTAGAAGTCTGAATCTAGTAGTATTTAAACCCCTTCACATGACCTAAAATGGAGACCACCAGTAAATACCCTGGCTTCTCCTAGCACCACAGAGATCTCTGCCAAAAACCTATTCCTTGAGTTTCCCCTCTCCTTATAGTTGCACCATTAGGGCTGGCCATAGACCACATAGTGTCCCAAATGACGAGCATCTTTGACATCATATCCACCAATTAAAATTTTGAATTCCTTATTTTTTATGCATTTGTAGACCATTTCATGACTTTGATGCACAATTTGCATGCATGACTGATCCCTGTCATACAAGATGATAAATGTACAAGCTAGAATATGTAAATCTGTATGTATTCGTGCCACATAAAAGCAAATAAAAATGTTTTTCCTCTAAGCTGATAGAAACTTTTACATTTTAACTGAAATGTACCAACGTCAAGAAATTGAACTATCTACTAGCATTGGGTTGACCAGTATTAAATAATGTTACAGTAGGTAACAGCCTTAGGATGTTAACCCAAGTCATTTAGTTCAAAAGGTCAGTTTTCTCATAATTTCCCTCGTGAACTGAAGCACAGCATCAGAGAGATCCAAAGACTGGCCAATGGCATTTTCAAGCAATAAAATAGCAAATGTCAGTCTTTTGTAGGCCATTGTTCATTGAAGATGTTTTAATGAACCTGAGCTTTGAGGTTCTCACCACTCACAACTGTGACTGGCAGCACAAGCAGAATTTTCAAAGCTCCACTCATAAGGAAAAGTGTCCTTCAGCTCTGCATTATGAATGAACTAGAGAACTTGGAGTGGGGAATGCCTCTTGTGTCGCAAAATGTGACAGATGTTCTTTATCACTGACATCCAAACATTCCATTCCCAACAAATCAACATCTGATGAAGGTCCACACAATTGTTCAAGACTGTTTTCCTGTCTGCTGGAAGCTTACTAAAGTCATGCAAAAAAACCCCAAACCCCAAGGTCTTTTCGTGGTGCTTCATTTTCATAGATTTTTAAGGTCAGAAGGGACCAATATGATCATCAACCTAACCTCCTGCACAATGCAGGCCACAGAACCTCTTGCCCACTCCTACATTAGTCTGGACCTTTTTTTGATGGATACTCTGGCAGTGTCAATGAAGTGAACAAAAATATTTCCTCTTGAATTTTTCTTCCAAGCTTCTCATAACCTCATCTCTGTCCTTGTAACCAAACTGTCCCTTCTTCCTATGAATACAAGTTTCCTTGAAGAGAGGCTCAAATCCTAAGTTTTCCACCATTTCTTTGTCAGCAATGATGGCATCTTCAAATTCGTTATCTCTATAGGCCACAACGAAATCAAGGAAGCTCCTCATAAAAGTAATAGCCACAATGTCCATCGACTGAGTTTGTAATGTCTTGCTTAACAAAGTTTACCTGGAACAAGATATCATGCCAAACTTCAACTCAGACCAGAAATTTGAAGTCCATGATCTTTTTTGCCATGCTTTGTGCCTCATGTCAGATTTTGGCCTCGGCTTTACTCAGCTGCACCATTTCCATCAGGGCACCATGAGCCTCAGTCACTTGGTAATTCATTGGCCTTATGCGTCAATGCAGCTCTCTTAGCGAGTGTCACTTAGTGGTTTCACAAGCAGATTTGTAACATTGTCGGTAAGGATCTTCCACTTGATAGCTGATGCTGAAAACAAGATGTTTATTTTTTGCAGTACTCCATAAACAGATAGCCAATCTAAAGATGACGAGTCTGCATCTGACACAACCAGGTTGAGGGAATGGCAACCACAAGAAACAAAGAAAACTCTTGGATTCAGCATAAGGATTCTGGCCTAACAACAAAAACAATCCCAAGCCTGGTGCCGCGCCCCCCTCAAGCCTGGTACCCCAGGTGGCCGCTGGGTCACCTGCCCCTAAAACCTGCTTTGCACCACCCACTAACATGGAGGTCCAGCGGTTGTTTGCTTAGTAGTTACAAAAACTGGTAAATGAACTTATTTTCTGATTTTGATATATACTGAAGTTTCCTGCAGAGATATTTGAAATCTTTTTAATTTAGTTATGAAAGCGTCTGGGGCCACTATTCAAGCTCTCTCATTCATCTGAGGGTCCAGTATACTCCAACTAGCACTTTTATTGAATGAATTTCAAGACTTCATTTAAAACGGACTTGTTTGTATTACTGCAATTAAGATTCTACATAGAGAGAGAAACAAAAAAGTTGACACTGTGGTTAAGAATACTAAAGTAAAAGTCTGAAGACCTAAGACCTAGTCACAGCTTCACCTCAGACTTCCTGCATCATGTAAAATAAGTCATTTAATCTCGCTATTGCTGAGTTTTCCCCTCTGTAAAATTGGGCTGTTAATATTTATCACACATAGCTCTCGTTAGGCTAATTTCATTTATGTCTCTAAAGTATTTTGAGGACTTCCTATGAAGGGTGCTTTAGAAATGGTAATCTAATATCAAGGTCAAGGTTTACTTGTTAATTTTTGTTTGTGCTATCATGCCTGGATAAAAAAAACGGATTAAAGACAAAATAATAATATACAACAGCAATCTTATATTTGATTAAGAATGGGATTGACAACTTCACTCCCCTAGCACAATGGAATTCTCTATATAGAGTAAAGCTTGTCTGTACAGGAGACAAAGTTTTCTTGGGAACTGACCCAAGACTGTGGAATGAACTCCCACAGGAACTAAGGACCATCACAAACGTCACCACCTTCTGCTGTAAGTGCAAGAAGCATTTATTTTACCAGACACACACCAGCACTTCCCCTCCTCTCCCATGCAGGTCAAATCCAGCTCCCCACGTGGCTCTCCACGACACACTTACCACTGCGTGGCGACACAGTAATGTGTCCCAACATAGTGGTTGAGAACCACTACTCTACCAAACTAATAATATATGTATGTATCATTTTTATTTTTTTTTAAATAATATTCAAATCAAAACAATCCTCTGCACACATTTCCCTTGGGAGAGAATGGGGGAACAAAAATGCGACAAATATTAGTCTTGTTGCTTAATGCACTATTGAAAAATGTTCATCACCTATACAGAATAGAACAGAACAGATGTTTCTTTTAATCTCTATGTAACATATTTACTATCAGTAAATCCCATACTACACACTACACAGGCATGTTCCGCCATTTGAGTCCTCTTACAGTCATGTTCTTCCTCAGTTAGAGATAAAAGCATTATGATGATTTAAGTTGTACTTTTACTGGAGGGTTAAGAAGCATGAATATCCCTTAATTATATAACAATGATTTTTCAGCATCTCTTTGCAAATGCAATGCAGCCAGCAGATGATTTTTGTTCTCTCATGCAATGGCAGGATTATTCTAAATTGAGGACTGTGGGGGTGTGAGGACACAGAACCTTTAAGTTTGAGAGAGAGAAAGAAGGAACCAAGATTTTCTGATATAGGCTATTGTATTTAAATACATTTTTGATGAGCTTTTGGGACAAGACTAGTAAGTTGTTCTTAGGTGCACCCTAAAACTGCGTGTTGTGAGCCCCTGCTGTCTTGCACAGGGTCCAACTGAGGAGCTGGGAAGGAGGAGGCAGGGCAATAATGTTTGAACTCTTATCTTTGTCCTTATCCCTCCTACTATAAGATTCCTGATGTGGTTGACCCAAGATCAAGAAGAATGAGGTGGCCAGAATTGTCCTCTTGAGCTCTGTGCAGTGTCAAGACATGGAAACACAGGATAGCCCTAGAATCTTTTAAGCCATGACGTATATTATCAGTTTGTTCCGAGACTGGTGCATTTCCCTTGAACAACAGATCCTGAACAGACTGCTGCACCTCCTGCAATATAATGATTACAACCACCAGGAAGGGACACATGTACATTGACAAAGCCATTGACCTTGCTGCAGAATCAGCTGGTTCTGGCCACTGTCAGGGAGGTTCTGGCCACTGTCATGTCTTTCTACAGGATAGATGTGAATTCCAGCTTCATGTCTTTTGGCAGGGAGTCTTTAAATTTCGCCACAAGTACCAAATACTGCAGTTATATTGTAACTGGATGCTAGCCACGAAGTAATCTTTTCTCCTGCACATGTCCAGTTTCTTGGCCTCCTTATTTTTGGACACTGAACATGCCTGTATCTCTCTGTCCCATTCACTGGACACAGCTGCTATTAAAGATCCTGGGAAGGGGGTGGGAGAGTAGGTACTCATATCCTTGGCCAAGACATAATATTTTTCATTTGCTCCTTTAGAGATGGGTGGGAAAGAAGAGGATTTCTGCCACAGGGCCTTGACTACTTTTGGTACGCCTTCACGGACCAGCAGAGTGATCCCAGTCAGGACCACAGTGGTCAGGATGTCAAACAGACCAATCATCTGAGGGCTCTGCCAACTCCTCTGCCTCCAGCCCTAAGTTAGATGACACCCTGTTGAACCTGGCTGAATCTAAAATTGTCTGATGGTAACGGCGGGACCTACCCATGATGGCCTCATCCAGGGATAAGGATGATGATGGTACCACTGGTGGTGGTGGGGACATAGACTCTTTTTCCTGGGGGACTTCCCTGTCTGAGCCTTGATACTCAGTGCCGGAATCAGAGCTTGAGTCTGGTTTCCACACCAGGTTAGTCAGTAGCGCTGACCATTTCCCTGACACAGTCACCAAGGGATGGAAAAAATAAGGACCGGGGTCCATAGGGACCCACCCCCTCCAGTACAGCCATTGGGTTACCCAGACTCTCATCAATGGCTTCCACTCAATGCCAGCGCCTTCATTGATTATGTCCTCAGGGCTGAGTACCAGGCTCCTCTTCTGAGTCTGAAGAGAACCTCTTTCCTCTTGGGAACCATGGAGGTGCTGATCAAGGCTCCTTCTGGCGGCTGCAATGCAGCACTGAGGAGTGGTGCTGAGGGGAGGGTGACCACCTGAGCCATGCCACGCTGGAAGGAGGTAACATCTAGATGGTAGTGTCTGCCTGCAATGTGGGCTACACAGAACCGGAGAGCAGTGCCTAATATCCGTTAACTATCACACCATCAGTGAATGGTCCCATGGTGGTGATCAGCACAGAGATGATGATGTCCGCCAACGTAACCCTGGAAAACCTCTCTCTTTTATTGGGATTTGGATTCATGATGAGGACCAAGGATGAAATGGTAGAGTTGTGCTGCAGGGCTAGAGACTGTGGCATCAGTATTAAGGATGGGTGCCTGCAATATGAGCGACACCTATTGGCATCCCAGTGTGGAGGACTCATGGCTGGCTTGCCCCGGGAAATGGGAGCATGGATGGGCTCTGGTGTGGCACAGGGAGACCCATTAAGTTTCTAGCCACTTGGAAGGCTTCAAGTATGAATGGCACTGTTAGGTGGAGGTGCCCCCTTTTGCTCCCTGGGGTCAGGGGAGACGCCCTCCAAAGGCTTATGGCCCTTGGTGAAGAGATCAGTCCCGACTGCTCTTGGGTGAGCAATTTGCCCGAAGTGGGTCCTTTACTTGTCTCCATATTCTTGTCCCTCTTCAGCACAGGAGAACAGCCTCACTGTTTCTTCTAGTGAATCCTTAGCAACAGTGATGGTGTCAATAGTGCAGCGAAGCGCCTTGTGCCAGTGGAGTGCTCCACATCAATGTCGAGGCTCTCTGTGCCGAGACCAAGGGAGCAGCTTCCAAGGCCAGTTTCACTGTCACCTCCCTTAGCAGGGCTTTAAACCCAATGTCCCTGGTTTTTGTGCAAGGGCCTGAAGCCCTGACAGATCTTACACTTCTCTGGGAGAGACATGTGAGGGACACTTCAGATACTGGTCATGTGGATCACAGAGAGGGAAGGACTTACGGTACGAGGTTCACGGTTTAAAGCCCGGGGAACAGGTCATGCCCCGAAGCTGAGCTATTGTCCTGAAAGAAGACAACTATTCTTACTATAACTAACTAATTAATTTTGAGAACTATATACAACTGATTATACAAAAGACCACCACTAGGCACTTACTAACACAAGAGAAGAGCCGTTCCAACAACCGTCACTGGCAGAAAGAAAGAACTGAGGGGAGATAGGGCTGGCGTCACCTCATACACCGCGGCATGAGCACAGTAGTGTAGGGAGCACAGGAACCAGCCCTATGGATACCACTCAAGCAAAAGATTTCTGACAGCTGCACACGTGGCATGCACACATCTAGCATGGAATGTACATGAACAAGCATTTGAAGAAGAACCCAGTGATACTGCTAATAGCATGCTACTAAAAGCAGGCACCTGACATACAATGGTACTGGATTGGTGGCCTCTGTCTGTGTCTTTCTGGAGAAAGTCCAGAATGATTGGAATACCAGGATGTCTATGATTTGCGCTGTGCTTTTGGCACCAGTAGTCGACTCCGGACCAGAGAGATAAGCATGCTTTTAGTGTCAATACTCTCCTGCATGAAAGCAATGTCTAAATGACTCTGGAGGATAGACCAAGACCTTCTAGTTTACTTCTCAATAGCCAGGCTATTAGTTTTAGCTATTTTATGTCCAGATAAAGACGACGAACTTACGAGAGGATGACTGGTCTCTACAGAAGCTGGAACGGGGAGTCCAGTTTCAGCTCTGTCAGGTCTGAGAAAAAAGGTCTTCTCGGCCAATGAGAAATCATCAGTATTATTGTTACCTGTTCTCATTTTGTTTTCTGGACCATCTTCCCCAGCAGTAGAAAGAGTGGAAACATGTAAATACACCTTCTAGCCACCTGTTTCATGAGGCATCTGTCCCCATAGATTTGGGATCTGCCTTCCTTGTGAAGTATCCTGGCCTCTTTGCGTTCCTATGATTTGCAAACAGGTTGATTGAAGGGAGGCTGCACCTTTGAACAATGCGATGGAAAACCTCCTGACTCAGGTACCACTTGGAACAGCTGACCCTTGGCTTGCTGTGCCAGTCTGCCTTTTCATTCATGTCCCCTTTGATGTGGATCACTCCGAGGGCAAGGAGGAACAGTTCCACCAACCTCATTATTTCCACTGCTTCCATGTGTAGAGCCAGACTCCTTATTCCCCCTTGACTGCTTAAATATACAATCACAGTCATATTGTTTGATTGATTGGGATTTCCTTTTAGGTTGGGCTAGAATCTTCACAGAGCTAGCTTGGTCAATCTCAGCTCTAGGAGGAATATGCTGTGAGTCTTTTCCTCCTGCTACCGAGGCTCTAGGCTGTTCGGGGCTCCAAATGAGCTCCACAGACCTGGCTACAAAGACTGAAGGATCTGGAAGGCAGTTAGGCATATCTTTGCAGACAGTATTATGGGTTGACCACTGTTATAAAGAGTTGAACACCTGTGTTGGAACCCCTATCTGATCTTCCATGTGTTCCGAGGAGCAGCCCCACATCTTTCACATGAAGGTTTGAAGACTTCTGATGTGTGAATCTGCTCATGGAGTGATCCCTAAGCACACCACCAGGAATCAGAGTAGCTGGAAGCATAGTTCTATGATAGGCTTCTTGCAGCTTGAAAGCATGAATATAAATTCCTGGATGAAACCAGAGAACTTTGCTTGGCCCTGGTGATGAAGCTGTGCACCTGGAGGAGATTTAATGTCTGAGACATGGCCATGTGCATCGATGACTGAGATGGAACTCTAATCAGGATGTCATGCAGGAAGGGGTACAGGTGAATTCCCTGCAACCTGAGTCTGGCTATTATCACCATCAATATTTCTGTAAAAACCTCGGAGCAAAGGACAAGCCAAATGGGAGTGTTCAGTATTAATGTTTCTTTAAATTAGAACCCAAGTACACATGATCTCTGTCCCTCAGGACTTTGGGATTTCCAGACAGAAAAGAGATGCTCTTGTAAAGCAGGTAGCTGTCAGTAACACTCAAAAGGGTGGCACAGGAAGCGTAAGAGCCCTTTTTGAGAGTGGTCTGTCTATCGATGGGGTTCTTAGGGCAAAACTCCTCTTCTGAAAGACTAACCCAGTGGTTCCCAAACTTTTTAAGCCCCTCTCCGCCAATGCCAATGTAATTTGCCTGGAGGGTCCTCCTCCCCCTTACCAGGAGCTGTAGTTGGGAGCCAGGGCCAGGAGTTCAAAGCTGCAGCTGGATTGGGGCCTGAAACCAGTTCAGGAGTGGTGGGAGCAGAGCTGCAGCCAGGAGCTGGGAGCCACGGCTGTGGCCATGTGCTGGTCCAGGTCTCGCCACACCTCTCCATCCCAAAGTTCTTCCATGCCCCTTATGGGAGCACACCCCACTGTCTAGAGATCATTGGACTAACCATATCTCAGGATAGGGATAGTACAGGAGCATCAACCTTTGGTGTCTCAGCAATAAAGTTTGAGGCTGCTCTTATTTGTTTGCTTGCCTTTATCAGAGAAATTTACTCTTAGGCTCTCTCACAGGAGCCTACTCAGATTTCAAAGCCAAAGAGCTTAATTTCCCTCAGTGGAGGAGGCAGAGGAGAAGGAAGAGGCATCAGAGGACTCCTATCTCTTGGATTTTTTGTGCTTTTTCCTTTCTTCTTTAGCCTTTTTAGATTTTTTTAACCTTTTTAGCACACTCTGGGAGTACAGAATCTCTGCTATAACCCTAATAAAGCGTTTTGTGACTTGTGACTTAGGGTCCTCTCAAGAAATTTGTCTCAATCTTTCCTCACTGGGTCCAATTCCTCTGGGAAGGGTGAGTAGGGACTCAATGCCCTCCTAGTCAACTTCGGCAGGGAGGCGGCTGATAAGAAGCTCTGTTTTTTTCCCCAGGGCGCACAGGACAATTTAAGACTGGGTAGGAGGACTTATACCCCCACAAGCCTCCACATTTTGTTCTGCATGCATTCCCTGGGATATACTCCCTGAGCTGAGTAATCAAGGCTCTCCTCATTTTTGGAGGCTCTTCCTGCTCTGCACTGGGGTTCCTTGTCCCATTTTCTCTTGCTGGAGTCCCATCTACCTGTGCAACTCTCAGCCCCAGGATCTAATGGAGTTAATGACAGAGGGCGGGATACAGGCTAAGCACCACTTGCCATCTTTCAAGCCTGGGATGGCTGCCTTACATATAGAGCATTGCTTAGATTTGACCCCATTCTTCAATAGCTGCTCTGCCATGCCTGGAAGGAGTGGAGGGACCAGCACAGAGACACTGTAGCAAAATCTCAGGGTGGATTAAACCCCCAAAAGGTTAAGCAACACAGGAAGGAGGAGGAATGCCAAGGAAGGAGAGCCCTGTTCCCCACTGCTGAAAAACTGGGAAGAAAAGTTAAAATAGAAGGAGTAAGGATGCGAGCAAAAGAAAGAGCCACAGTCTGCTATTGCAGAAGCAGAGAAAACAGACAGCAAGCAGGAACAGAGGAGGCGTGTCCAGACTCTGCAGCTCCAGAAGGTGATCTGCATCTGTGAGCTGCAGAAAGAGAAGAACAGCCCTAGGCATCCAGAATTGTGGGAGACACTGATCTGCAGAAAAAAAGGGTGGGGAGCCAAGAAAAACAGTTGATGGTTTCACTGTGTTGACACATACTTCTGAGTTGCCGAGCGTATATATATTTCTTTTAAAAAGTACATTAAGACTGTCCACAATTCCCTTCCCCCTTCCTTAAATTTAAATATTGCATTGATTTAGGAAGTATATTTTTTCTCTCTTCTACAAATCAAGGCTGCTCTTTCCCTCACCTCTATCTACAGTATAATGGAAACTTGCTCAGCACTCACCAGGGGACTGAGTTTGTGGAAAACAGTCAGCCTGTTCTGAGACTAATGTTAGAAACATTCTTTAATCATTTGTCAGCAAATGCAACTGAACCATCTCCTGAAAGGCAGCAAACACAGCTTATGACAGGGTATGCTCATCCAGCCGTAACAAAACATTTTAAATGCATTCGAAAACATAGGTTTAATACACCAGTCAAGCAAAAACATCCGGACATAGTGAATTCTATAAACTATGCCACATAAACTGCTGCATTCTCAAAACACTGAGCCAGCTGCAAGCTGTGTGCACATAGCTCATAAAAGATGCCTCCAAACTGAGGTGGCACTGCCACCCTTAGACACAACACCAGCATTACAACTTCACTGATGCAATACCAATCAGAAAGCAAGAACGCGAGAGAGGAAAATTAAGACAAATCCTTGGCATTTTTAGATACATTTGTAAAAATCCACGTCAATATAGCTCCGAAATAAAACCCCAAATTCCTTTTAATTATAGTAATAGCAACTGCTATATTTTAACTATAGGAAACAAAAATTTCAGACAGAAGTGTAACACTTAGGTTCAGGATGTAATTTCAACATTTGAATCGCTGCTGAAAAACTGCTAATACATATTTGCCAGAAGAACGTTTAACAGTTAAGATATAAATGCTTAACAAGTGTGTTTGGGGTGAGTGGAGGGGAAGGATTAAAATGGAAACGTTCACAGAAATAACAGTCCTACCAACCTAGCACATACTCCAATTAATTTAAAGGGATGAATGTTTCTTTCACATATTTCTAAGTTGCCCATCATCTTGGTATCTAACTCTGTGTCAATTGACGTAGGATGAACAAGTTGTCTTTCAGTCAAAAATAATAAAAGTATAAATATTTCAGCTGAAAGAATCAACCATAATTAATAATAGAAAGCGCAATCTTACCTTTGGTAGAATATGCTTCAGCAATCATTCTGAGTCTATACGGAGACACAGCAACTAGCTGCAAGTCATCAATTTCAACCATGGAATAAGTGTTAAGAGCTTCCTTGTAATCACCTTCCACATAGTTTAACTTGGCCATAATTAAGTTGGCTTCTTGTAAGAATTCTGGCTAGAAAGAAGAGGAACAAGATTATAAAAAATATTTTCTGAGACAAAATACTTAAAAAATCATGACAAAAAGTTATTGTCATCCTAGTCATTTCTAACACGTTATGGAAACCTTTCCATCAGATTTTTCATACCTGGATTACAGTTTATTATATTTATTCTGCAGTTAAATTTTCAGGTAATATTTGAAGGGCTAGTACAGAAAAACACAAAATGGGTTCCCAACCTAGCTACAAAACAGCCATTCTACAGTTGGAAGATATATTATTATATATTATTTAGTATTTGCATTATGTAAGCAGCCTACAACCTATTTTTTAATCCTATTTGTGAATTTTTGGATCCTACTTTGCCACATGGTATACAAACATGGTGATACACCCTTGCTACCTGGGAATTTTACAGTTTGACATCATAACCAATACATGGAAGTAGGGGTAGAGGAGATGATTAAATATCTGTCTGTCTATTGAAATTTAGTAATTAGGCACTGGCTTTCCCCAACTGCTCTTCAGCCTAGTCATTTTAATTTGGTTGATTTCTTGTAAGTGGCATGGGAGAGGAGGGTCTTGAAAAAAATTCACATGAAGAGAGTCAGTACCCTCACAGATCATCTTAGGGCAGAGATGCCATGGGATAGATTGGAAGTAATCTGAAAGATGGCTGTGGAAGATGATAAATAGGGTGCTGAGACTAGCATCACTGATGGAGCAACGGGGATAAGTGAGACACAGTAACATGCAGGAGTGAATAAGTACAGAGAGACAGCATTGTGAAATATCTTGAAGGGAGAGGATAGATATAGATATACGCAACCAACAGTAAACACGATATCCATCACTAAGCATTATAGTTTGATGATGACTATCCAAAGGTGAGTCAAAATGGCCTCCAAGTAGAATCGAGGATAAAATGTCTTGTATGGTTTTCCTCTAAACATGGGACAATTTGCAGTTTCACGTCAGTGCTAAATATTTACACTGATCTTGTTTTCTTAATAAAAGAGGATCTTTCTGGGAGTAGAAGTGCTCTGAGGCTATTTCACTAATGTTTATGACACACTTTGACATAATCAAATGGAAAGTGCTATACGAATGCAAGCATTATTAGTTCTTGAAATACATTGTGTGTCAAGTATCATGCCACTGTGTGAATAAGCTGTTCACAAAACATCTTGAAAATTCTTTATTTAAACATCCATGAGGTCAAAACAGCCTTCTTTTAAATGTTATCTTTTACTATTAGAATGAAAAAAATGGTCTAAACAAAAACTCATCAACAGGTTAGAATGATCAAATCCCAAAATTCTAAAGATATCCTGGAAGTAATAAAATTGCTTAACAGGAACACTGTAACCAAAGAATTATTTGAACTCTCAAAAGCTCTCATAAAACTTCTCAATAAATTTCCAAATATATCCTTAATTTTATAACCATTCTCCAGACTTCTGTGAATACCTTTAGGTTTCCTCTGTCAAGTGCTGCAGTTAGATGTTTCCTGACCTCGGTCAGCTTTGGCCGGGGACCCCGGGGACTACTGCCCTGTTTAAAAGGATTTTCCTTCAAAAACTGTTCTAGTTTGGACTCCCCAAGGAGAAGTTCTGCCATGTCATCTATAAAGAGAAAAAGAGTGTCAAAGGGAAAAAGTTCTCACAACAATAGGTGTTCTATCCATCTGATATTTCACGCAGATTACAGAGGAGGCAGACAGCAATGGAGGTTATTATTTTTAGGTCTGAACTTTAAATGCCGAACTCATTGTATAGCTACATTAAGGGCCAGTGACCCAAATTTTACACAGTTTTATTAAAGTGATATTTATTCTTTTATTTTTTCAATTTATTTAAATACTTATCATAGCACTATAAGAACACTATAGTTTTATAGTAAGAGAATAAGGCAAACCTATTTTCTATTAATTGGGATCTAATACTCCATGATCCTCTGGGTTTGGGGGGGGGGGGGGGTTAATAAAAAATTCCTGACAAGAGGTGCAGTTCTCAAGGCTTTCAGCATATGGCAAGACTCAGCTTTTGGTGAATTTCTGGCCATAATGAATTCCAGAGGCAAGCATCTGCTACCAAGAATGTCCTTGTCCAAATATCACCAACATCATACTTGGAATAGCTGGATTAAGATTTCTATGTGAATATAAATTATGTGGCAGCTCAGAGAAGGAAGTGCCCCTCAGGATTTCCTGGCCACTTAGGGCATTATAGATGGTGATCTATATTCTATTTGAACTTTATCTGGAAGTTAACCAGCAGCCAGTAATAGCACCTCCATCCTAGACAACTGATTTACCCAGCTTCCCATTTCTGCCAGACCTTGGGAAAGGAAAAAAGGCAATACCTCCATCTGAGTATGATTTAAAAAAGGAGGCAGAGATGATAGACATCAGGAGACTGATGACAGTAATCTTTATCAACCTTCCAAGTGCCTTCACATACACCTTAAACAAAAGAGGTAATAAGACTGGGCCTTATGGATTCTGATACCATTCTAAGGAGATTCCTTCCAATTCTGCCAGGTCTTGAAAACACATCAACAGCACCTCATGTTTGACATTATTAAGGCTGCTGAAAGACCAGCTGGATTAGTGCATGTGATCTGTGTACATTACCATTATGAAATCAGAGTGAATAATGCTGTTTCTGTATCATATCCAGATCTTAAACATGACAGGCAGCTTTCTAAAGGACGAGAGGATGCCAGATATCACTGCATTTGGCCTGAGAAAAGCTTCAAGAATTCTGGATGATCTTTCAACTCATATCAATGATATACAGTTCCCATTTCAAAACAGATAAAATACAAATTTTGCTCAATTATGTATCCAAATAATTTAAATAAAGATCAAAATCTTCTTCTTACCAATGTGTAGAGTACCCAGCCTACCAAAAATAAGTCAACACCATCTCTTGTCAAGTCTTGTTCTGAATAATTCACCAGTGTAATGAATTGTAGTAACAAGCAAGCTGCGCTGTTCTATAGGTATCATCAATATGGGGAAATGCCTCGTGTTAAAACTATTCCTGTATTGAAACCTTTGCCAAAAGGCAATCTGACATTTGATCATTTTACTTTTAGAACACTGAGCCCAGATTTCTCAGAAGTAGTGTGTTCATTTCATAGTGTACCAGTGACACTAGAGTTAGTTTAGGCTGAGTTCAACTAACAAGCCAAATTAGAGTTCTGAAATAAATGCCAATATTTTCCATGGACTTATTGTAAAAAAATAAGCTGGAGAAGAGTTTCAATACTATGTTCTCATTGGCAGGGTTGTAACCAAACTAATCACCTTGTGCACTGAATTTGATACTTCAAATGAATGAAAGGGTCTCATAGCAAAGAAGAGCTCTTCATTTAGCAAAAGACAAGGAACCCATTGTTAACTGCTGCAGGAAAACAGGGTGTTCAGAAGGCTTTTTGTATTTGCTTCATTACTCACAAGAACTGAGCACTCTTATGAAATTCACAAGACTAATGCTTACAAAGTCCTCCTAGTATTTATAAAACAAGGAACTCTTTTCACCTGGTATAAGTTTTTCTTCAATTATCAAAATATTTTAAACTGCTATTTTAATATTTGTAGTTTGTAATCAAAAAGATCATTACAGCTTTTCAAGGGTAGGCACTGTCAAAATTAGGAGACATCAGTTACAAAGTCTGAAGCAGATTCTAAAACTTTCCAGGTAAATTTGTATTGTATTTGAAGAAATAAAGGTACAGCAGATCCTTTCAGGAAAGTTTAACTTCCTTAGCACTACACATTTTGAAGCAACCTAAATGAAACTGCAACAAAATTATTTAACGGTAATAGTTTGCTCAGAATAGAAAATAATGGCATAAAGGATGCCACAATGCTGAAAATGAGAAAAGAGGACAAGCAACATAGCAATAGCAAGTGGAAGAAAGTGATCTTTTATTATCGATCCAGTAAATATTTTACAGATAATTCATCCTACAGGCATTCCAGTACAGAGTAATTTGCATCAACAGCAATAGACCAGTTGCAAGCATTGATACGACAAGTCTAGGGAGCATATGCTGAAATGCATAAATAGACTGGGCAATTTTAACCTTCTGAAATAGTGCAATAAGGCACAATTTCCCAAAGGTATCAGGATTCTAGAATGAAGGAATGTTTTTAAAATACTTGAAATGGTATGGTACCTCTTCATTTTGCTATAGGCAGGTAATTATGTATTTTCTACTTTTCTTCAAACATAGCTTAAACTCTAAGACTAGATAAACACACAATTTGCATTTGACTAAGGACACTATTCACAAGATACTTGGAATACAAAAGAAGAGATCAGTATCTAACACTATAGGGCATATTTCATACTATATCCCAATTGATACATCCTCATTCTGCATACCAAATTTCATTGAAATAACTATTCCAATATCAATATGAAAACCAGGTAATGGAATCTGACATTATAAAGTTACAAGAAATCATATTCAGAGGCATCCTCAATATAAATGTATTTTCCTTGGGTGACTGCCCCATCCAAAATGAAGATCAGACATGGTAAACTGAGTGCATGCAAAAAAAAATAGCTTTGCTGGCCCAGTAATGATATTCAAGGTATCTCACTTTCATTCGCTGGCCAAGGTGAAGGAATTCATTCAACCATAATCTTACAATAAAGAGCATTTCAAACATATTCAAAAGCCTCCTGGATTTTTTTCTCTGTCTTTCAGAGGACGGATTACTGAAGGTATGTGTATGCTTCAATTGACCACCCACAGCTGACTCCAGCTCAAAGGCTCGGCCTACGGGGCTATAAAATTGTGATGCACACGTTTGGGCTCAACCTGGAGCCTATCCCAGGTACCCTGAGAGGTTGAGGGGGAAAGGAGGAGGGAAGGCTATTTTTAATCAATGATCTGGAAGTAACAAAATCACTGCTAATAAAATTTGCAGATAACACAAAGACTGGTGGAGAGGCAAGTAACGAGGAAGGCAGGTCAATCACAGCGAACAATCTGGATCACTTTGAAAGCTTGAGCCTCTTCAAACAAAATACACATACAGCCACTCACTGTCAGGCACTGCCTCTGATAATCAGGCCTTGTGGCTGAAGTGTGGGTCACCGCTAGGCATAGGGTTTGGTCTGGGCCAGGGATGGTCCTGAAATCAAAATCCAGGGGCAGGCCAAGGCCAAAACTGAGATCAGAATCTATAGACAAACCAGGATCAGAACTGTAGCCAGAGTCCAGGTACAGACCAGAAGTCGAAGCTAGGTGGTCAGAGTCCAAAGACATGCCAATATGACACTGAAGCTGGAGCCAGAGGTATGCTGAATGTTGAAAGCTGGATTGTTGGGGTCTGTGACAGGATGCACATCCCTGCATCCCTTGGGTATAATCTGGGTAACTTTTCTGTTCAGTTTTGCAATGTAATCGTGTGATTTGATGCCAAATACGTATACCAGGTTCCTTTGTGAATGCTCATAACATATCCTACAGGATTGCTGTGATGCCATGTTCCCTACAGCAACAGGTGTGTGCAGATCTGAAGCATGTTACAGGGTTCAGACTCTCAGGACTATCTTTAGCACAGTGGATGGAGATTTACAAGTCAAAGGGAATGCTAATGCCCTCCCTGGCTCAGGTAGAAGTAAAGAGAATCACACAACAGGACAGAGGGGAAGGGGCTGTCAGCAGTTTGTAAAAACAAAGACACAGAGGCTATGTACACACTACAGACTTGTCCCGTAATAAATTGTTGCAGGACAAGCAAAGCATTATAACTGTAATGCAGGAGACGGCAACCCCAGGAACGCGTACCAAACTTGGCATGCAGGCCGATCCTGAGCAACACGCGGTGCCGCTCAGGCTCCCTCTGCTGGCTCCACCCCCCAGCATGGCCTGGGGCCACAAGAGCCGCATGCCACGGCTCCAGACTCCCTCCCCCTGGCCACATTTCCCCACTCCACCTTGTCTGGGGTGGATGCTCCAGTCCCCGGGACCCCTACCCCACAGCAAGGTAAGTGCTGTGGGGTGGGAGCCTCGGGTCAGGAGCTTGGGTCTCGGCTCAGCACGGCCCGGGGGCTGGCTCAGGGGCAGGTGTGGGCCTCGGGGGCCGGTGTAGCCCAGCATGGGGCTCTAGGGCCAGCGCAGTCCAAATCTGGGGTCAGCTTGGGGGCCTGGCCAGCCCGGCTCAGGGGGAAAGAGGGAGGGAGCAGCGTGAGCAGGTGCAGCCCAGCCTTGGGCTCAGGGGCCGGTGTAGCCCAGCACAGGCCTTGGGGGCTGGCACGGCCCAGCTCTGAGGCCGGCTCAGCCCGGCTCTGGGGCCTGGCCGTCCCGGCTCGGGGGGGCCGGCGCAGGGCTTAGGGTCTGGTGTGGCCCCGCGCAAGGCTTGGGGTCCGGTGTGGCCTGGCTCTGGGGCTGGCACAACCCGGCTCTGGGGTCAGCTCGGGGGTCCAGCCAGCCTGGCTCGGGAGCTGGCGCGGGGCTCGAGGGGGCGCGCGGCCCAGCTCCAGGGTCGGTTCGGGGCCCAGCCTGGGGACCCTGCTGCCCCCCCCCAACACAGAATCTCTGGCCCCACCCCTAGCACCTTCTGAGGGTGTGGGGGCAGGGCTGGCACAGGAGCTGGCAGAGGTTGCCAACCCCTGTTGTAACGCTTTCCCCCGTCCACACATTAATCCTTCTAACGCAAAGAAGCATTCACGCGCTCCTTTGCATTTGCGTTAGAAGGAGCAGTGCATGGTGGGCACCTATCCCACCACTCACTGCCCAGCCAGCCTTTAGGTTGGCAGCGGGGCTCTGCAGCCACCGAGATCCCAGGGGCAGTGGGGCTCTAGCTGCCAGGAGTGCTGGCGGTGTCGGCAGCTAGAGCCCCGCTGCTATAGGGAGAGCAGGAATTTCTTAAATCGACTTAATGAAAGCCTGGTGTGGACAGGGACCAAGTTAGGTAGACTTAAGCCTCCTTAAGTCGACCTAACTTGCAAGTGTAGACATAGCCCTTGTGTCTCCGTCCCTGCACTCTCTTCCCACACTCCAGTTCCTTGTTCCCAGTCTCCCTTACCCCTGGATTTCAGGTTTGAGCATTTTCAGTGCACCCAATCTTCAGGTTCTGTAGGTTGCATATCTCCCGTCAATTTACTTATGTTGCCATAGCACAGCATCTCCACTGTGCTGCACTGATGGGTGACGCCTTCCTGTCGACACAGTCTTAGGCCTTGTATACACGAGCACCGTATTCCGCATTAAAAAACATTACTGCGCGTTAACAAGCAAACTGTACACACGTGAAATGTTGTTGCTTCGCACTAAGTGCCTTGTTGCTGCGCATTCCAACAACCACTCCCACGAGAGTGGTAACAGCTGTTGCGGATCATCTGTTGCGCGTTTGTGCTCGTGTGAACCTTTACCGCGCATTGATTGGCCTCCGGAAATGTCCCAGAGTGCCAATCCATGCCACTCTGGGACACCGGAGCTGTCAAATATGTCAATTTCACTGCTCTACTGAGCAGTGTAATTGACATATATGTCAATTTCACTGCTCAAGCAGAGCAGTGAAATTGAATATTTTGGGGAGCTGTC
>ML685899.1:550000-650262 GCA_007922175.1 Pelusios castaneus
GGGAAGCTGGATATGAATCAACAGTGTGCTTTTGTTGCCAAAAAGGCCAATGGCATATTGGGCTGCATCAGTAGAAATGTTGTCAGCAGATTGAGGGATGTGATTATTCCTCCCTACTCAGCACTGGTGAGGCCACATCTGGAATACTGTGTCCAGTTTTGGACTCCCCACTACAGGAAGGATGTGGACAAATTAGAAAGAGTCCAGCGGAGGGCAATGAAAATGATTAGGGGGCTGGGGAACATGACTTATGAGGAGAGACTGAAGGAACTAGGCTTATTTAGTCTACAGAAGAGAAGACTGAGGGCGGATTTGATAGCAACCTTCAACTACTTGAAGGGGTGCTCCAAAGAGGAGGGAGCTAGGCTGTTCTCAGTAGTAACAGAGGACAGAACAAGGAGCAATGGTTTCAAATTGCACGTGGGGAGGTCGTGGTTGGATATTAGGAAAAACTTTCTCACTAGGAGGGTGGTGAAGCATTGGAATGGGTTACCTAGGGAGGTGGTGGAATTTCTGTCTTTGGAGATATTTAAGGTCCGGTTAGACAAAACCCTGGCTGGGATGATTTAGTGGGAGAGGTCCTGCTTTTAGCAGGGGGTTGGCCTAGATGACCTCATGAGGTACCTTCCAACCTTAAGATTCTATCTGATGTCAGCCACAACTTGACAAACGTGATAACATAGCTTCTTCTCTCTTGTTAAGCTCCCAATTAAATTGTTCTCTGTATACTTAATGATGACTCCTTCTCTATGGAGTCCCATAAGCTTCATTTGTAACACTTACTTTCCCTACATCTTTCCTCTTTACTGTACTTTTAACCTTACTGTCTGCTTATATTCTAAAGATACTCAATAGAGCATCACCTTCACTTAACACCTTTAATGACTCTTCCCCTTTCCCTCATATTTATTTTTTAACTAGTTAATTTATTGCTTAGTATCAGGTTATTTCACCTAAATGTCTTAAAGACAAATTGCTTCTCTTGGACAAGAAAAACTACCAATACCCAACTCCATCCTTCTTCTCTCCCCTTTGATTTAGGCTTATTAAATTCACAGTTTGTATTCCCACCATCCTTGACCCTGAAATTTCTTCCTCTTTCCATATTTCCTATGTGCAAAGCTGCCTATCAACACTTCTCCAATACTGCCTTTGTGACATTTGTCTGCAGTGATGTTATAGCCATGGTTGGCTCAAGAGATAAGAGAAACAAAGTGGATAAAGTAATCTTTTACTGGACCATCTTCAGTTGGTGAAAGGGACAAGTTTAAGAGCTTCACAGAACACTTCTTCAGGTATGCAGAAGGCAACCACAGTGTTCAAACTAAATACAAGGTGGCATGGAACATAAGAACATAATGGTCACACACGTTTTAGGAGACCACTTAAAACGCAGTGGGCAATTAAGACCTCTGTTATAGTAATCGGACAATAAAGGTTTAGTAGATGGCTAGTAGTGTTACAAGTTGTCATAATGAGTCACAAAGTCAGAGTGTCTGTTAAGTTTATCAATTTTATTGGCCCCCATAGTTTTGTATTTAAGAACCCAGACTCATTTTTTCAAAGGTTTTGTGCAGTTTTCCTTTAAGGATGAGGGCTGAGAGATCAGATATGGAATGACTGTTTTCTGAAAAGTGGTCAGTCACAGATAGAGTTTTATTTACCTGCTATTTTTCCATGTGAGCAACTGAATTCCTAATAACCATTCCTTTAGCACTTTGAAAGTTATTATTTTAACTACTTTCTCTATAGCCACACCAAGCTCCACATTAAAAGAGCTGAAGTCCTTCAGAAAACAGTCCAGTGTACCATACACCCCATACTGGTCCATCCTAGGGCCCGTGCCAGCCCTGAGCAGGTGCTGTGGGTGGGGCCAGGAGCAGTGGCACATGGCAGCTCCTTTTCCCTGCTAGCCCCACACCATAGCTGGTGAAGGAGGGGGAGACTCTGCAGCACCAGAGGGCGGGGAGCCCTGCATGCCACTATTAATAGGAGCATGTGCCAGCTTTAGCACGCGTGCTGGGGGTTTGCCAACCACTAGACTAGCCTCTTCAAGTTCACTAGATGTACATCTATTTCTAAACAGAGGCATCTTAACTTTGTTGGTGCAGGAGCCCACTCTCTCTACACATCTTGCCAACTGGAACAGCTTTCCTAAGTCTCAATGACTAATGAGCTATTTTCAAAACAGATAACATGTTATTTCTTCCTTCATTTCTTTAATTTTTAATTCTGTAATCTTTACTTAACACCAACATATTTATGAGACTCATAGTCTGTATGAGACACAATGGAAAATGTCTTATATGTCGTGTTACATTTCTCAGGGCTAACTATTTAAAAAAAAAAAAAAAAAAAAAAAAGATTCCCAAAATGCTGTGTAACAAATAACCCAAACTTTTACAAGTATTGCATGAATTATAAACAGAAGTGTTTTAATAACTTTAGGTCAACCTCCATGTCCCACAAGATGGAACACCAGATTAAAAGATAAGATTTGTGATTTCAAAAAAAAAGATGAAAAATAGGCCTGGCCAGCAGTTTAAAATGTAAAATGACCTGCCCTGCCAGACTTCCAGCACAAGCAAACACCGCCTGGGGCGAAGAGGGTGTGTTCCCACTACAAAGAAAAGCAGCCTGAGAAGTTTAATTCAAGACTTTGAAGATATTTTTGAGGATACAGGGACACACACAGAGACACTTATCTGTGCTGTCTGTAAAGGTCAGTTACACCTTACCGAGGTGCAGGGAGGTAAGGGATAAGGGGAGAGAGGTAAGGGGAGTCCTCTGCCCACCTTTTGATTCCTTCATTACCGCTACTGGCTTCAAGTCTCCCTCTGAAGTCACCTCCCCCATCACACCTGTGCCCCACCCTGCCCCCCACCTTTCATTTTCCTTCTCCAATTTAGGGACTCGTCGGTTACCAGCACGTGTGTCGCCCACCATCGCAGGTCGGGGCTGGGTGCTGCTCCTTCCTCGCGCCTCCCTCCCCAGCCCTGCGCACAGGAGATGCCGGAGCGGCTCATCCCCCCCACGGGAAAACAACCACCGCGGCAAGGAGGGCTCGGGACCCGCCCGCTCGGCTCATTCATCCCCCGCCCGCTGGCTGCACCTGCCGGCTGGCTCCGAGCGCCCCACCCCCAAGAGAGGCCGCGCTGGTGGCCGGCGGGCGGCTTCCCTTCCGCTCCTCCCGCCCCGCAGCCTCGGCCCGGCCCGGCCCCTCTCGGTCTTTCCCACAGCCGCCCCCGCTCGGCCCCGCACCGTTGGCGATGAGCTTGGCCGAGAGCTGCTTGACAAGCTCGGGGATCCGCTCCCACTGGCACTCGGAGCGGCACCGCTCGATCTCCGTCTCCAGCCGCGAGCCCGCCTTCTTCGTGGCCATGGCCGGGAGCCCCGGGGCCGGCGGCGACACTGGGCGCGTCCTCGGCCGTGGCGGCTGCAGCGAGGGGAACGTGAGGCTGCGGCCCGAGCGCAGGGCACCGAACGCCGGGATCGGCGCCCCCTGGCGGAGCGCGGTGGGACCGTCACCGCAAGGGACGCGGGGCGGAGCCAGGCGCGGGAGGCGGCTCCGCCCCTTCGCTCGTCCTAAGGGTTGGCCGAGCCGACCGCGTTACAGCAGCGCCGCGCGTCCCTGCATCGTTGGGGGGGGGCTCCAATGTGGCTCCCCCGTCAGTCTGGTCCGTGCCGCCCCCAAGCGCTACTGACGCCTCCTTCTTTCCCAGCCGCCCAGCCCGCCATAGACAGAGCAGACCTCATTCTCGGCCGGGTCACCCTCGCCCTGCTCCGTCCCTGGCTCGCCCCTGTTCTCAGCGCCCTCCGCCTCCTCCCTGTGCAACACACAGCCCCCACCGATGCCTCCCTCCCACACCCAGGGCTACCCCTCACCCGCGGAGCGAGCGCCTGCTTTGCCGCGTTTGCGGGAGGAGCCCTTTAGGGCTAGAGGACAGCCGGCGCGGAGGGGCGGGGAGCGGTGGGCAACTTTACAGAGAGGTCACCAGCCGGGGATAGGATTTGCTTAGCAAGCAGCCTGCAGCCCCGGAGAGGTGCAGAAGAAGGCAGCTCAGCAGGGGCGGGGTCTAATGCGTGGGGAAGGGGGAACGAGAACCAAAGTGAGCGAAAGGCGGGGGAGGGAGGTCGGGACTTCTTGGTCTGATCATTGGGAAAGGGGCTTGGGCTGGAGATCATGGATCACTTGGGAAAGGCGGGCTAAGACCTGAAGTGGGCAAGACAGCAAATCACTGATGAATTAAAGGAATGAGACCTGGACCTGGAGTCATTGCTGGAGGAGTGTGAAGTGTGACTGGGAGAATGAGCTAGACTTCCACATCTTTTTTAGCCTCCTGGGCTGCACTCAGAACAAGCTGGTCACAGTTTTGGGGCCTTCAAATAAATCTCAATTTTAAAACAAAATTTCACTGAAATTAAATGAAACATTTTATTTCACACTTTTCAAAACAAAACATTTAGCACAAAAGTCAGTCTGGTCAAAACTATTTGCTGCTTTTAAGAATAGCTTGTCAACCTGGTTTTTGGAACAAACTATTTGTCCAATTTTTTTTGCCCAGCTCTAAGACACTATTAACAGCTAAATTTTCAAAAGTCCCGCAATTGCCCCTCCCCACCTCTAACTGGCACCCCTGTCTGTGACATACTTTTCTCAGCCAGGAAATTAATAGGGTTCTACATATGGCATTAGCCATTGTCACTAAAAGGAAGGTTACCCACCTTGTGTGGTAACTGGAGTTCTTCGAGATGACTGGCCCCGTGGATACTCTACCTCTGGGTGATGATGCGTCCTCGCAGCTTGACTCGGAGACTCTGAAAGACATACTCGTGAGGATCGTGCGAGCGCTGACAGGCTGTCTCGCGCTGTCACTGGTACCCTGCCAGCGCGCGCATGACCCAAGCCCCCTTGAGTCGTCTCTCAACCCTGGAATAAAATGTAAGCACTCCAAAGGAGAGAGGGGAGGAGGGTGGGTGGTGGAGCATCTACAGGGACTGTCATCTCAAAGAACTCCAGTTATCGCACAAGGTGGGTAACCTTCCTTTCTACTTCGAGACGTGTCCCCGTGGATGCTCCACCTATGGGTGACTACCTAGCCGTGTCCTCACAGTGGTGGAGGGTCTTCAGAGTGGTGTCTTTGAAGTGAAGAGAGGACCGACAAGCCCATGGCCGCATCAGATTTAGAGGCTTGGGCAATGGCATAATGTTTAGTGAAGGTGTGAGTGGCCGACCATGTGGCCGCTCTACAACTGTCTATAATCGGTACATTATGGAGAAATGCTGTTGATGTGGATACAGGTCTGGTTGAATGGGGTCGTATGTGATCTGGTGGTGCTAGCTGAGCAGTGTCATAACAAGTATAAAGACAACAGAGTCCTGTGGCACTTTTAAAGACTAAAACAGATTTATATATCGTATGAGCTTTCGTGGGAGAAAATCCCACTTCGTCAGATGCTTTGAAGATAGGAAAGTTACAGAGTGGGAGGAAATTAAATGCAGGGGAGTGTATGACATAGGATCAGGTCAGGCTGTAACAGCAAATCAAAATAGGTGTTAGGATTCAAACATTGGGGAACAGCACATAGAGGAGGGGGAGGTCAAATCACTTGTTGTAATGAGAGAAAAATCCATAGTCCCTGTTTAACCCCAAGACAACTGAGTCAAATTCGAATTTATATGCAAATTTGACTCAGTTGTTTTGATTGATGATTGTCGAGAGGGTGACCATCTTAAACTTCTGGTATTATATGGATTTGTTTAAACGTCTAAGATCAAGGATGGGTCACCAGCTCCCTCATTTTTTCTGAGTCAGGAAATAGGGGGAATAAAAGCCTCTGCCCTGGAATCTTTTAGGGACTTGTTCTATCGCACCCACTTGAAGGAGGTGCTGAGCCTCCTGTTCCAAGAGCTGTGCATGAGATGTGTCCCTGAAGAGGGACGGGGAAGGGTAATGTGGTGCAGGTATGGATATAAATGGTATTGTGTATCCTGTGGCGATAGTTTGTAAGACCCTCTATCTGAAGTGATAGTTTCCCAGAAGTGGTAGTGGTCACGAAGACAATCAGTGAAGGTGAGGGGTATGGTTGGTTCGGTGAAAATGGATTTAGGATTCAGGCCCTTGACATTACCCTCAAAATTGAGGTTTTGAAGAAGGGGTGTGATTGGTGGCTGATTGGTTAGATAGTTGTCTGCAACGGTGGGTACGCTGACGATTAAAGGATTGTTGATTTTGCCTTGGGAATGGTGTTCTGGTCTAAGGACAGAATTAATACCTGGTATTATAGGACTGGTAACGGTATGGTCTACCTCGATGGGTCACTGGGGGATAAATGCCTAAGGATCATAGGGTAGCCCGTGAATCCTTAGACCTGTGCATCAATTGGTCTGTTGTATCTGAAAACAACTTTCCCTTCTCAAACGGTAGGTCTTCTATAGCCGTTTGGAGCTGTTTGGGAAGATCCGCCGAGTGCAACCAGGAGCACCTGAGCATTACTACTCCTCTGGCAACAGTCCTGGCAGCTGTATCGGCGGCATCGAGAGTGGCCTGGAGGAATGTCTTTGAGATTAATTGTCCCTAGCAGCATAATTGGCTATTCTCAATTGGAGAGTGGCTGATGCGTAAACCTTTCTTCCCAATAGGTCCATCTTTTTGTCTTCTTGTTCTTGGGGTGTATTCTTGTTAAAGTGTTGTTTATTGCAGTTATTTGCAACCTCTACCACCAAAGAGTTGGTCTGAGGATGGTTAAAGAGGTATTCTAACTCTTTGTTAGGTACAAAATACTTTTTATCTGTCTTCCTGGATGTGGGAAGAATCACATGCTGGAGTTTGCCAGTTGTCATTGGCAGGATCAATGATAGCATCGTTCATTGGTATCGCCATTCTTGATGAGGGCTTAGCATGTAAAATTCTCAGGAGCCTATGCTGCGATCCTCAGTCTTCCTGTGTTGGGATTTCCAGTGCGTCTACCACTCGGCAAAAAAGGTCTTGAAATTGTCTGGAGTCATCCCAATTTGGAGGGGGTGAGGTGGTAATGTCTTCTGTTTGAATCTGGTTGTATGATGGGTTATATGGTTCTGGGTCACCCATCTCCATCTTTTCTTCAGTATCTTGATTATCAGGCACAGGCGAATGGTCTGTGGCGTGTGGATTGTGATGTCGTGAGGTGGATGGTCTGGATGAATATTGAGGATGGCATTTCTAGGGTCGGACTTTCACGTCTATGCGAGGCAGATGGTAGCAGGTGTTCTTCTCCTAAACTATTAACGTGCTTTTTCTTTTCAGAGCGTTTTCAGGGGCAGCTTGATTGTGCAAGGGAGCCGGTGCCAAGGCAGCCGAGAGGTCTGGTTGGGAGGATGTCGGTACCGTTGTGAGGATCGGTGCCGGCAGTTCAAGCAGCAGCACGGCTTGTGCTGGAGCCGGCATGTTCGTTTGAAGAGACTGCGCTGCCGGTGCCATATCAGATGTTTGAGCCGGTGCGGAGGCTTTTGGTATTGTGGGGCTCAGTGCCGTAGAGCACCCCGCCTTTGCCTTTTCCAGGGTTAAAGAGCCCTGCTGTGCTGGAAGTTTCAGGCCTGCCCTTAGGTCTGAATGAGCGGTGGTGGACCTTTTATGGGCTTTCGTAACATAAGTAGCCGAGGAACCGTGAGCCTCGTCACTACTTGATTTGATGGCTGGCGAGGACGATGTTGTCCTTTTTGACCCCAGGATAGGAGGGGTTAGGCAGCTGCTTGTACTGTGTCTGCTTTTGGAGGGGGGTTGAGAGTCCCGGGTCAGAAGCCGGCCGAAAGGACCACTCCATTAGCATGAGCTTCAATCGGAGGTCCCTGTCTTTTCGAGCTCTGGAGCTCAAACTCTGGCAGCGAGGGCGCTTCTGAGATACATGCCCCTCACCGAGGCATTTTATGCAGGATGAGTGGCTGTCAGACGCAGGAATTGTGTCCTGATGGGAGTCGCAGCGTTTAAAGCATTGCCGCAGCGCTCCCAGGTCTCCTCAGGCTGTTAACAGTTTCCTCTTAACCTCTTTTTAAAAAATATATATATATATATTAAAGGGAGGATAAAGAAAAATGATAATAATGATAAAGGGTAAAGAAAAGAAGTATAAAAGAAGGAATTTAAGACGTTGAGGTGAGTTGCAAAAGAGTGAGAGAACTCCATCCGAAGCTGCGGGTGGTTGAGAGATGACTGAGGGGGGCTCGGGGCATGCGCGCTCTAACAAGGCGCCAGTGGCAGCGTGAGACAGCCTGTCGGCGCTCGCACCCCCTCACGAGCATGGCTTCGAGAGTCTCCGAGTCGAGCCGCGAGGATGTGTCATCACCCATAGGTGGCGCATCCATGGGGATACGTGTCGAAGTAGAACAGAATACTGTCTAGATGGGCTATTGGTTTGACTCAGCATGTACTCTCTTTACTTCACAATTAAAGAGCAACATTGACCAGAAAGTCTTTCCCAATGCTCATTTTGTTTCAGTCCCCTTTACCATGGTGCTTTCAATAACACTCTTAACTGATGGCACAAATACAGACATTGCTAACTGGCTATTTACCAAGTTTCAATTATAGCACTAGTCCAATTTTAAACAAAATATATTTGTTTGAAAAATAGGAAATAGAATGGAAATAAACACATTCTGTATGTGGGTGTCATGATGTATGATGAAATGTGACAGAAAAATGGAAAAACACAGCCAATGTCAAGAGCTCAGAACTATTTACCCTGATTTTAGAATGGTGAATAGCTGGAGACATAATTAGTAGGATAATTAAAATAAGAATCAGGGGTAGAGGAGTAGGAAGAAGGATAATTTCAAACTTATGTTAATGATCTAGTCACAAAATGTTTGAAAATTAAAATATAAACATTTCAAAAAAATGTTCTTAGGTTTATGAAGATCATTAGGTATTTTGTAACTTTTTTCTAGTAATAGTTTATTAGCACTGATTCACCAAAAACTACTTTTGTCAAGAGTATTGCCATAAAAATATTTCCATGAGAGATTAAAAATGTATTAGCCCACTTATGAAGTGAAATTTCTGTCCAAAAAGGAGTGATAATACTTCAGAATGTATTGAAACTCTGGGATTTTTACTCTACTCCATTCATAAGCAGAGTTTCACTATAATTAAGATTACTGTAAATGGATCCCACTGTGAGTGAGCTGTACCAATAAAAAATGTTGGTATCTGAGGCTTATTAGCATACAAAATATTACTGTTTGATCCAGGATATGTTTTGCCAACTCCATGGTCCTATTTGCTCTTTGTTTTTGCTTCTGAAAAAATGGTATTTGTTATCTGGTAGTAACCTATTTAGTAAGTTATCACTGAAGTGCATGTTCAAAGGCTTAATTCTGAACTAGGAAACAAGGTGTGTTTTTGATTTAGATAGCTCAAGGTAAAATCCTAGTGAAGCCAAGACAGTCTGTAGTTTTCACATGAGTTAGCAGATCAAATTAAAGACCACAGTCTTAGGCTACTACAGATCTGTATTGGTATAACTATGCAGCTAAGTGTGTGGAAAATCTACATCCCTGCGCGACCTAGTTATTCTGGTTTAACCCCATGTAAACAGCACTATGTCAACAGAAGAGTTTCTCCTGTCGACAACTACCACTTCTCAAGGAGGCAGATTAACTATGTCAATGTGAGAAGCTATGCTATCAGCGTAGGAGCATCTTCATTTATGCGCGACAGTGATTGCACCAATCCAGCATTTTAAGTGTAGACCTGCCCTTAGTTAATTCAATTTCATACCCTTTTTCTTAACGAAGACAAGGCCTTAGTGGAGAGTCTATCTTTACTTTCATGGATGAAAACAACAGTCACATAACAACTGGGCATTGAACAATTAACAAATACAGCTGATCACTATCAGTGCTGGAAGACTCATCCACCATTAAATTATATACTACCCATATCTAAAAAAAGCTGAGAAAACACGTAAGGTGTCGGTCCGTCCTCGGAGGACAGATCGGAGATTTTTACTAGCAATGACCGTTGGAGCTGCTCGCGCTGCCCACTGTCCTCGCGCATCTCTTGGCGGCACTTTAAAGCGCAAGCAGCTCCTGCCGCTTCTGTCCCTTCTCTATCCAGAAATCTATATGGACTAATCCAAAGTAGAGAGGGGAGGAGGGCGGGTAGTGGAGCACCCACGGGGACACTCATCTTGAAGAACTCCAGTTACAGCACCTTTGGTGTTTAACCTTCCTTTCTCCTTTGAGAGATGTTCCCGTGGGTGCTCCACATAAGGTGATTAGCTAGCAGTGCCCGTAAGTGGATGGAGGGACTTTGGATCCTCTCCTGTTTAGTGACAATAGTACAGATTGACCAAAGACTGTATCACACCCTGCATTTTTATCTATAGCATAGTGCTTGATAAAGGTGTGTTCCGATGCCCAAGTGCATATATCTGTGATTGATACATTGTTCAAGAAGGCAGTGGTGGTAGCAACTGCTCTTGTGGAGTGAGCTCGGATGTGTTGTGGGGGTGTGGTTCCTGAGAGCGTATAGCACTCGTGAATACAGCCCGCTAGTAATTTGGAGATTCTTTGTGATGACATTACTTTGCCTTTGCATCTGTCCACGATTGTAACAAAAAGTCTGTCTGTGTGTCTAAATTGCTTTGTCCTTTCTAGGTAAAAGGCTAAGGCATGGCGAACATCCAACGTGTGGAGAAGAGCCTCATGAGGATTAGAGTGAGGTTTCGGGAAGAAAACAGGTAAGTTTATCTCCTGATTGATATGAAATGTTGTTGGAACCTTGGGTATGAACTTTGAGTGAGGTCTTAGAGTGACTCTGTCCTTCTGAAATGTAGTGAAAGGTGGGTGTGCCATTAGTGCTGCTATCTCACTGACTCATCTGGCAGAAGTGATGGCCACTAGCAATGTGACCTTCATGGACATATGTTTTAGAAAGCATGAAGCTAAGGGTTCAAATGGAGGATGTAGCACTACATATAGGTGCCACAATGGGGTGGGGGGACGTATCTCTGGGTATAAGTTTTGGATGCCTGCTAAGAAACATTTTACTGTGGGGTGCGCGAATATCATCGTTTGATTAGAATTGGCATGGAAGGTAGATATTGATGCCAGGTGTATTCTCAAGGAACTGATGGATAGTCCCTTTTCCTTTAGATGCAAGATGTATTCCAGTACATGAGGTATATTTGCCGTTAGTGCATTGATATGTTGGGCTTTGCACCACTTGGAGAATCTGGATCACCTTAGAAGGTAAGTCCTCCTTGTCGAAGGTTTTCTGCAATTGAGTAAGATATGTCTTACTCTTTCAGAGCATAGTTGTTCCTCCTGTGTGAACCACTGACAAGCCACGCTGTGAGGTGAAGTTTCCGAGGGTCTGGGTGTAGCGTCCGACCGTTGTCCTGAGATAGTAGGTCGTATTGTAATGGCAGTGTTATTGGGGCTGTGATGGACATTTGGTTCAAGAGGGTGAACCACGGTCTTCTGGGCCAACATGGCGCAACCATGATTACCATTGCTCCATTTTGTTTTATCTTTAGTAATGTTTTCTGTATTAGAGGTATTGGAGGGAATGCATATAGAAGGTTCTTCAACCATGATATTAGGAAGGCGTCCCCCAGGGAGTTCTTTCCTGAGCCTCCTCTGGTGCAAAAGAGTTGACATTTGGTGTTCAGATCTGTGGCAAATAGATCTATTAGGGGTTGGCCCCATTGCTGAAATATATGTTGTATTATAAGTTGATGAATTTCCCATTCATGAATCTTTGGGAAATAACAGCTGAGGGAGTTGGCTATTGTGTTGTGTACTCCAGGTAGGTATGCTGCTGATATTGTGACATTTTGGTCTATACGCCAGTTCCAGAGTTTCATAGCCTCCATGCAGAGTGCAGGGGATCTTGCTCCGCCCTGTCTGTTCACGTAAAACATGCAGGATATATTGTGTGTCATAACTTTTATACGCTTGTGCATTATTATGGATTGAAAGTGCACACAGGCTCTGTGGATTGCTCTCAGATCCAGCACATTTATATGCAGGGGTGATTCTTGTATTGACCATGTGCCCTGTGCTGTGTGTTCTTGGATATGAGCACCCCATCCAGATGGGGATGCATCCGTAAACATTAGTATTGATGGTGTTTCCTGATGAAATGGAACCCCTGATAGGAGGTTTTGGGGTGACATCCACCATTGTAATGTCCGTTTTATAGTAGCTGGTACTGTAAGTATTCTGTATATTGAATGTTTGGTGGGCTTGTATATGCGTCCTAGCCATATCTGAAGTGGGCGCATATGTAGTCAAGCATGTTGGACTACAAAGGTAGTTGCTGCCATGTGGCCTAGGGCTTGAAGGCAGGTTAGAGCATTTGTGGCTGGAGACTTGTAGATTATGTTCATTAGCTGTTCGATTGAGTGGAATCTGTTTCGGGGAAGAAATGCTCATCCCTTTTGTGAATCGAGGTATGCCCCTATGAATTCTATTGATTGTGTGGATGTTAGGGTTGATTTTTGTGTATTTATCAGCAGGCCTAATCTGTTGAATAGATTTATCGTGAATTGTAGGTCTTTTGAGGCTTGGTGGAGACCATGGGTTTTCAGGAGACAATTGTCCACATATGGAAATATTGTGATATTGTGCCTTCGGAGATATGCTGCAACCATGGCGAGGACCTTTGAAAATACCCTTGGGGCTGTAGAGAGGCCAAAGGGTAAAACTGTATATTGGGTAATGTTCTAGGCAGCATCTGAGTCGTAAGAATTTTCTGTGTGTTGGATGGATAGATATATGGAAGTACTCATCCTGTAGGTCGAGGGCCGTGAACCAGTCCTCTAGTTCCAGAGCTGGGATGATGGTTGATAGGGACACCATTCTGAATTTTTGAGGTTTTATGAATCTGTTTAGTCTTCTTAGGCCGAGTATGGGTCTCCATCCTCCTGATTTCTTTTGAACTATAAAGTATGGGGAATAAAATCCGTTGCCCTTGTGTTGTTCTGGAACACTCTGTATTGCTCCTATTTGCAGGAGATGTTGGACTTCCTGTTGTAATATGTGTTCGTGAGTTGTGTCCCTGAGGAGGGACGGGGGAAGGGTATTGTGTTTTGGTTTTACGGAGAATGGGATGGTGTAACCTGTATTTATTATCTCTAAGACCCATTTGTCTGTGGTGATGTCCGACCAAAGTTGTAAGAATGGCCTGAGTCTGTGATGGTATATATTGTTTTGCTCTGTGAACTCGGGGAGGTTCCGTGGACCCTCGACCAATTTTTCAAAACTGCGGTTTGGAGGCAGGTGTTTGAGATGCAGTTTGTTGGTTGCCCTGTTGTCTGCATCTGTGAGGTCTCTGTCTGGTCCTGAATTGTTCTCGTCTCTTGTAATTCGGTCTGTATTGGGATTGGTATCTGGTGTTATATGGTTGGTATCTATATGGTCATCTCCTATTAGTAATTGGGTATATGCCGAATGTTCAAAGTGTTATTCTAGAATCTTTGGATGAATGCATGAGTTCATCCATTTTGTCTGAGTATAATTTTTTCTTCTCAAAAGGTAAATCTTCTATCATGGCTTGGAGAGATTTAGGCAAGTTGGCAGAGTGCAGCCAAGAAGATCTCTTCATGATGACCGCTGTCGTGATGTTGCAGGCTGCTGTATCCGAAACATCTAGTGCAGCCTGTAAAGCTATTCTGGATATTAACTGACCTTCACGGATAATTGCATGAAACTGATGTTTCTTTGCTTCTGGTATATCATCAATAAGGTCTGCTAATTTAAAATAATTATTGTAGTCGTAATTCGCCAGTAATCCTGAGTAGTGTGCTATTCTGAGATGTAAGGATGATGATGAGTAAACTTTCTTTCCAAGTAGGTCCATCTTTTTATCTTCTTTATCATGTGGTGTAATTCTATTAAATTGTTGTTTATGTCTTTGATTAGCAGCCTTCACAACTAGGGAGTTGGGAGGGGGGTGAGAAAACAAATATTCTGAGTTTTTCGCAGGGATAAAGTATTTCTTGTCCACTCGTCTGGATGTTGAAGGTATCGTGGCAGGTGTTTGCCAAATTTGGTCTGCTGGTTCCATTAATGCATTGTCAATTGGCAGGGCAATTTTTGTTGTGGAGGTTGTCTGTAAAATCTTGAGTAGTTTGTGTTGAGATCCTGCTACCTCCTGCAGAGGTATTTCCAAGGACTCTGCCACTCTCTTAAGGAGTTCTTGAAATTGTTTTGATTCGTCTGTGGCGGTTGAAGGAGAGTGAGTGATCTCCTCTTATATTGATGGTGAGCTGTTGTGTTCAGGAGGGGGAGAACTGGGTATATCTTCTTCCTCCTTGTCTTCTAGGAGTTGAAGGTCTGGTGATCTTTGTGGATGTTTTGGTGTGGGCTTAAATGATCTCTTGGTGGGTATGCTGTTATGGTCAAGTGCCCACGGAGACCATGGCTCATATGTTCAATGTGACGGGTAGGCTGTTGGAGGTGGTCCGTACCAGGAGGAACCATACCAGGGATAAGAAGGTCTGAATGGTTGTTTCCTCCTGTAGTAGAATTTGTGGTGGGAGGCTAGTTCTGGTGAAAATTGCAGCTTCTCGGGATCATTCTCATCCTCACTCGAGTAGGGGACTGGTGATAACGATTCCCCTCCCGGTGACAAAAGTGGTACAGTGCCTATATCAGGGGAGAGCTGTGTGCGGTCCTTGTCAGTACTGCGGTGTTTTCTCTTTTCACTACATTTTCTTGGCACATAATGAGCCTGATCCTGCTGAGGCACCTGCTGCTCTGAGAGATTTTCAGGGTAGTTCCTCTCAGACAGTGCCGAGGCTTGTTCTTGTAATCCTCGCTGCACCACAAAATTGGGTGTCTGTGGGATCGGTGCCTGCGGAGCCTGCAGTGCCATAGTATGCTCCGTTGCCGGTGCCAATGCTGCTTTTGAGGAGTGCGGCACCTGTGAGTTAGGCATTTTGTTTGTCGAAGGTTTCGGCTGACTGTCTTTCAGAGTTTGATCTGTAGGTGTCAGCGGAGGTCCTTTTCTGTGTTTGTCAGCCTGCGTACTGGAGGAGCCGGGAGCCTCTTTGGTACAGGCTTTGACAGGAGAAAGCGGAGGAGTCTTTCTCCTTTCCACAGAAAAATGCGGGGGGTTAAGTGTCTCTTCCTAGAAATTGGAGAGACAGCTTGAGTCTGCCTTGGGTCTGAAGCTGGTCTGAAAGATTTTCCCATTAATAAGAGCTTGAGACGGAGGTTGCTGTCACGTCTCACTCTGGTAGAAAGATTCCTGCAGTGCTGACATTTTAGGGAGATATGTTGTTCTCTCAAGCACCTTATGCAGACAGAGTGGTTGTCTGAGGCTGGCGTAGCCTCGCGGCACTTCTAAAATCTTTTAAAGCCAGGTGAGACTGGCATATTAAAAGGTTTTCTTTCCTCTTCTTCTTCTTCCTTTTTTTTTTTTGAATGAAGGCTGAGGTAAAGGAGAAAAGGTGAACTCCGTCTGTCGCCAAAGGCTGTAGAGAAGGGACTGAAGCGGCGGGAACTGCTCGTGCTTTAAAGTGCCACCAAGAGAAGCAGAAGGACAGCGGGCAGCACGAGCGGCTCCAACGGTCACTGCTAGTAAAAATCTCTGATCTGTTCCGCGAGGGCGCGCCGACACCTTATGTGGAGCACCCACGGGGACATCTCTCAAAGGAGAACATGTTTTATCAAGTCAGTCTTTGATAAAGGCATCTCACTGATATTCAGGGCCTTGAGAGGGCGTGCTGCAAACCAGGAAAGTCTCTGCCAAAAGTCTCAAATTCCATTTGATGTGAATGGACATCAATGCATAATGACAAGTTTACAAATTAGTTTCAGTCCAGGTACCGTTGAACTAAACTGTATCTTCTCTTTCTTCAGTTAATTCAAGATACTGATTCTTAAAGTTGCATCCCCTCTGCAGAGTTGCTGCAATGTGCTCCACAGAAAAAGAAATCTAAGGGAAATGTAAAACTAGAGAAGCAACATGAAAGAGAAGATCTAGTTTATGTTCACTTACTGTAACTCAAGTGGAGATAAGAATTGGTGAGGTGGTATGTCAACAGAAACCAAACTATTATGCTTTTCTCAGCAGTAATTCTGTCCTTAACCAGTTCCTTACCTTCCACTCTATGTCAACTTCCACTAATATCTGCCTCTTAGTCAAAATTAGCTGCAACCATTTTAAATGCTATTTTGTGGCCAGAACATCTGAAGTGCAAAAGAGCTCCTTCACTGTGAAAGCAATGTTCCTACACTTGTTAGATTAAAAAAAAAAAAACAAAAGACTTACCGATGTTAGAGTAATGTTTCTAGTAAGCATGGTGTTATGCTGTCTGGATTTAGGGGACCATTTCTGATACTATTTCATATTAATATTTCCTAATTGCCATAATCCATAAGATCTATGCCATGTTTGGTACCAAAGGAAAGGTCGTAATTTGCTGGGAATGATTATATGGTTTATAGACTAACAGATTTATTTATCGCATAAATATAAATCTGTTAGTCTTTAAAAGTGCCACAGGACTCTGTTTGTTTCTCTGCAATAGATTAACATGGCTACCCCTTTGGATCTTGACTATATGGTTTATATGTAGGAATTGTATCTGTATTAGAAGTTATGAATATGTTGGTTAAATCTGTGTTTCACCTTTTGTGATTCTGGGAAACTCCCCAGACTGGACGTCTATAGCCTTGTTTCCTTAATATCCCATTAAGGAAGCTCCCAGGTACAATGGGCCCAGGGAGAAACCTGTTGAGCCACTAGGACTTGACCATATGACTCAACTCCATTTTGATTTGCAAAAGCTCCACATAGAGTGGGGAAAGCCAGAGGTGGTAAAAGGCAGCTGCCCCATCTCCATCTTGCCTTCAGTCTCCAGTCCCCAGTCTACAGCCAACTCCCATCTCTGGAACTATTCATCTGCAACTGGACAATGGACTGAGGCCCACGCAGGTACTGGGTGTCTACCTGAGAAACTGACTATGCCTGCAAACTGCTTTACATGGACTCTAAATCATTTTTATGCATGCGATTCACTTTGACCCTTTAACATCTCTCATATTTTGCTTCTTTTCTTTTTATATTAAACCTTTAGTTGTAGTTACTAAAGGATTGGCTATCAGTGTGGTATTTTGGGTAAGATACAAACCTATATTGTTCTGTGCAATGTGGCTGGCCCTTTGGGGTCAGGAGAACCTATTTCTTTAAGGGACTGTGTGGGTAGGTGGGAGCCAGAGGAGCTGGAGTGCAATAAAGGGAGCAGTTTCTATTTTGGCATGCTTTGTGGTAACCGGTGTGGGGAACCAGAAGCCTGGTCGTGACTAATAGGGAGACTGGTTTAAGTACCACTCATCAGTGTTTGGAGAGTTTGGCTCCCGGTTTTGCAGCTTGCCCTGATTTTTGCATGTTCAGGAGGACGTCCCAGCCCCAGAGGCCCCAGTTACACATGGTAATGAATGTTGACATGTGACCTGCAACTCCTTACTGAAGCCAGTATCTTTCCTGTAAGCTAAGTAAAATTGATATAGAAAATCCTGAAAGACAAATGTGATATCACAATGCCAATTTAAAGTCAGATTTTTAGAGTCACAATACAATGTAAAGGAAATTTAGATCATAGTGAGAATTAGTAATTCCATAAAATCAAGACTTTGACAATGTGCCTACTGTATTAAAAGATCCAGATCTCTGAAGATGATAGTGATTTGATAAACCAAAAGCGAAATGAACTGCCATGAAGTTTTTCAGTATTCTAGATTTTGTACTTAGACAAGTTTATTTATTAAAGGTAAAACAAATACATCTCTGAACATACACACAATTATGTAAAATGTAAGCCCTTAGTGCTTTTTTAAAGTTAAATTCACACACAAAACATTTAGAGGAAGCCAAAAAGCAAGACAGTACATCTTACACAATATAGACATTCAACTTTGTTGTTGCTGTCAAGTTAGAATCATAGACTCATAGGCTGGAAGGGACCTCATGAGGTTGATACAACTCATTTAGTATTTGCCTAATACAGGGAAAACAAACTTCAAGACTTGGAAAAGAATGCATGCCTTTACAATTTTTAGACAAATATCTGCTGATTTCTTACAATTCGCAATAAATAATCCATAGTACAAACCCTCTTGATTTGTATACTTCATCTTTAATAAATGGTAATGCAAACCGTCCCTGTAATAAAAGCATTTAAGAGAAATTAATATGGCTTAGCATATATACAGCAACAGAAGAAAAACAGACTGACATTTTTCTGTCTTTTATTCCAAAGGAACCAAAGTTCTACATTACACAACAAACACTTCGAAGTTCTAGCCCAGCTAGAATTAAACAATTTCAATAAGGTATTGTTTACTATCATGAACTAAATGTTTGCATATAAACTGTATAAATATTACACATAAGGAAATTATTTGAGTAAAAGCTACTGTATGTAATATATTACATTTTGGACTATTACCTAAAATATCTAAATCCCCTTTGATAATCACTAAAATAAAATAATAATGTCAAAATTGCACCCTGTGAAGTTTCTCTCTCTCTCTCTCTCTCTGTATATATAAGTGAACTTTGATGGTCAAAGTAACTTTTACTCATTCCCCAGAATATCATAGTTCTTTAAAAAAAAAAAAAAAAAAAAATTGCAGAGTTAGATTGATAACATATAAATGAAATACAAGTCAGATCCCTGTAAATGATCTCACCACAGATTGAGTAAATGGACTAAACAACTAAACAGTCTTTGCAAAGGAGATAAAGACTTTCTTGAATTTGAACTACAATTAACATTTACAGAAAAAATCTTTTATCCTGTTCAAAATGTAAAATATCTGCTCACAATGGAATCCTTAGTCTATAGGTTCTGTCTCACCAAATAATTCTGTTGTGCCATTTACCTTCCCCATACCAATTCTCTGATACACTTCATAGATGTGCATCTGTTTTAACAGCTAGCTATAGCTTATGTAAGTAGGAAGCATGGTGCAGATGTTGGTAAAGTAAAACTGATTAGAAGTGAGTCCCAATAAATGAAAAATATTATTAGCCCTTTAGCAACTGCCAACTAATCCAGCAAAATACAAACTATATCACATACATTCTAATATTCTATTTCAAGTGGGACATTATCCATTGAACTTATTTAATTTCTCTTAAAATGGAGGAGCAAACAAAAAAGACAGACTCATATTGAGACCCTTTTCATTACTTAACCATACCAAATGGGAACAAGACTATCCTAATGTACAAGGTACAGTGATGATCAGTTAATAAGAAGCATACATTAAAAGTCAACATAGTACATAGTTTAGGCTCTATATTTGTCCTAAAATATCTTAAACTTGTCACAATCTGGTAGGGAATGTCCTTGAGATTCTAAATATATATTATATAAATATATATATAAAAATACAAAATGCTCCTTCTTCAAGAAATTTAGAAAAACCCAGGTAGCCATTATTACTAATGACCAATAAAAATGTTCCAAGCTCTGCTATCTCAGCAGCCACTGCTAACTCTGCAGCAGTTAAGTACTACTCAGAGCTATAGTCACATAATCAATAGTTTTACTGCACTACCAAAGAACAAGATAAAGGATCCATGAATTTCAGCACAAAAAAAACCAAGCAAAAGCAGTTTTCTAAATGGAAAGGATCAAAATTGTTAGGGAATATTTTATTTACAGCTTCTAAAATGAAAGTCTGAAAGAGATTTTGAACATGACTATACCCTTTTAAGAAAAAAGACACACAAAAATTGTATTCAGAAGCATCAAATCATTTTCTTACCACATTAACTAATGTGTGGTAAATAGTATTAAGTAACATGCGATGAAGACAAGGCAGATTTTAGTTTTCACATGTTAATTGGTCAAGGAAAAATCTAGCAAGGGATAATTAAACAAATATTGGTGTCCAACCTTTTTCAAGGGATCACAATCAATTCTTTATAACTATTTTAGGCTCAGGCAGAGCCAGCTGACCCCCTAACCCTAGGCCTTCTACAGTATGACAAAGAAGGCGGCAGTGGAGAAACTCTAGTTAAGCTTTATCTACACTAGAGATCTTACAGCAAGGCAGCCGTACTGACGTAGCTGTGCCACAGTAAGACCCCGATGAATACTTCAGCTAAGTTAGCAATTTATAAAAGATCAATTATATCTCTATTTAATATATAAGATACCTATTATATAGCTGTAAATGATCAGTTAGGTCTTATCTAACATTAGCACTTAAGCCTGTAAAACTTGTGTTGCTCAGGGGTGTGAAAAAGTCACACTCCTTGGTGACATGAGTTTTGGTAGCATAAGCGCTGGTGTGGATAGCGCTATGTTCTGGGGAAAGCGCAGTTCATTTAGGCGGTTTTATAATGTCAGCGGGAGAGCTCTTTCTTCTTGACATAAAGTGGCTACACAAGCACTCTTTCAGTGGCACAGCTGTACCGATAACAGCTGGTAAGTTTCAAGCATAGACTATCCCTTAGTATTTAACAAGCAGGAACTCTCTTCTGAAATCTAAATCAAATATCTGTTTATGCAATTCCTGGTGTCAACTATTTTTTTTCCTATACACTCAAGGGCTTGTCTTCACTGCTTTGTTAGCTCAAGCTGGTTTTCTTCTAACCTGTCCACACCTAAAACTCTGTAGTTCAAGCTAGTTAGCCTGTCTAGGGAGGGAGAGAAGGGAAGTTTTGAAGCTCTAATACTGCTGATGCTGGAGCTAGTAATACAGTTACAACTCATAAGCTCCTAATCCAATCACTTTGCTAATGCAACAACTATGTAACTCAAGTGTTGTTTTTCATTGTGGTCACTCTCTGTCCTCACTCCAGCTGAGCTAGCCTGAGTGGAGTAAGGGATTGTCTACATTTAAAATGCTGCAATGGGGGCATTCACCTCCCCAAGGGGTAGGTCGATGGGAGATTTCACATCTGAGCAACACAGTTACACTGACCTAATTTCCTAGGGTAGACCAGGCCTAAATTGAGCATAAAGATTCAAGCTAACTGTTGCAGTGAAAATCCCTAGGTTTCCTCTACTGTTTGTTGTATTCTGTTAGAAGTTTGACAATATTTTTCCTATTTATTTATGCCTATTTAGGCTATTTATTTATGCCTATTTCTTTTGACAAACATTGATGGCTTCCCACTGCCGTTGAGTGCAGCTGGAATTAACATGGTTGGTTTATTTGAAATGTACCTAATGAAAAAGAACAAATCACTGAAAAATTTTCTTTTGGGAGAGAAAATCTTTTTTAAGCAATCTGGATGTTTTTATAATGTTATTAACCAAATGCAGTTGAAAAAATAATAATACTTGGTCAAATTGCTGAAGCTAAATTGCTTAAACAGAGATTTGAACTGGCTTTCTCATTGCAATGAAAGCTGAAACCAGGCAAATTCAAATTTTTTTAAAGGTGTCTAACTTCTGAACACTGAGGGTGATTTACAAATGATCAAGGAAATGCTGCATTCATCATCTCTTGATGTCTTCAGACTAACACTAAATCCTTTTTGGGAAGATATGCTTTAGTTAAACAAAAGGAACGGGGCTCAGTATAGGAGTAATCTGGATAAAATCTAATGATATTTGATACATGGCAGGTGAGACTAGAAGAGCTATTGGTCCCTTCTAGCCTTGAAGTCTCTTTATCTATGAATGCCTATCAGGCTATGGTGATTTTTAGGTGCTAAAAGGTCAAAATCTAAGCATAAAATGTGGACACGGTTACATTTTAAAGTGATTTTGAATGTGCTTCTAGATATTGTAAAGATACTTTTCATGCCTGTTTTTTAAAAAAAATAATTATATTTCTGAAGTCAGAAAGAAGCCACTGTAGAAACCATTTGTACATACAACTTGTACTAATCTATCTCTCAAATAAACATATTCATAGTAATTTTGTAGTTTTTAGTATGCACGTGTCAAAGAAAACATGCCTATCTTCAATCTGAAGTCAAGATGGACAGTACAACCACAATTTCTTCAAGTCAATTTCATATTATATAATAGCACATTGTCAGAAGGTTTCTGCAGGTTGAAAAGATGGCTATTCTGACATTTCATTTCTGACACAGGGATTAAACACAAATATATACAGACCAAATAAACCAGGCTTTTCGAATAAAGATCCAAATGCCTCAGTGTACACATTTCATAGACATCTTATATATGAATTAATGTGTATAACATTTACAAGAACCAATAAATCTAAGTTCATAGTTCATGTTGATATTCTACAAATCCACACCGGTTACTCTAATATGTGACTCAACAGTTGAATTACATTATATAATTTTAAATGCATTTTATTTTTAAATATAGTTAAACATTTTTCAATTGAATGTATCAAAATATTCAAACTACTTGTAATATTCAAAGTATTTATGAAAATTACTATTTAATTTATTAAATTTTAAACTATTAATGAAGAAAAATAGGAAAAGCACAATGCTTACTGAAATATGTTAATATTACTTGCTGTTATAAAGAAGTTTGGTAATACCATCAACTTCAAGGTCTAATTAATGCAAAGACTTACATCCTTCATTTTTCTACATGATTTCATTTTGATTACAAAACTATAAATCTTTTACATTTCTCAGTATTGCACTGAAAATATTCTAAAATGACAGCAAGTTAAAAACATTTAGGATTCTAAAATTGTCTGTTTAGGATCATCTCATATGGTATTAGTCTATCAAAACCCCTCAACAAAAACTGTAACAGCTCAACAGTGGCTCAGAGGCCATCAACTAATATCTTTCTGATTTTTATCAACCAAAAGATATATATAAGTGGAAAGAAAAACACTGTTACAGAAAAAGACCAAAACTTTTGGCAAAAAACAAACAAACAAACAAACAAATTAAAGAAGCTTGAGTTAATAATATGGACTTTAAATGAAAATTTTCTCTCAAAGATTCCTGGAGTCCAAACTAGATATGCATTTCTTTCTGATAGGATGTTTTATGAAATAATGTCTATATTATTGGAAAAAAACAAAGACTACTGAGAAAGCAAACAGAAGTACTAGTATTAAAACCCCATGAATATGGTTTAGTCCTTTCTTTCTTACTAGGTTCAGTACATCCCATGTGTAAGCTCTAACAAAAGAGGTCCCAGGTCTCAAGCAATTAGATGCTGGGGCTTAAGCAATTTTTTTACTTTCATAATTGACACAGCAAACCCAGAGATACTTGCGCCATGAATTGCCAAGTTTAGAGGTGCTGCTGGCTCAGCCCTGGCACAAATTAAGCACTGATTACATCCAATGAAAGGAAGCGTTGTCAAAATGGACTTCACGAACACAGAAATTCAATTCAGTGTTATTAGTTAAATGCAACAAACTTTTGCTTTTAAAACAGAGACAACTCTGAATCATGGGAAATTAACAAAAAGCAACATTAAAAAGGCACAAACTTGTGAGAAGCCCATTGCCCTTCTCTACAAATAAAAATAAACAGAAAAGGGATGGCTCTATTGCCCCCACCTCCTTTACTATTCTCCTCTTACTTAAAGTGTTTCATATCAGTGTAAGTGGTAGCATTTTTCACAACTCCAGTTAATGGACTGCCAATTAATTTAGTCTAGATTGAGCCTTAGGGTAAAGCACAAACATCTGTAGCCTTTATAAATCCAATCAATTAACTTGTATTAAAGAAATCCAGTGTCGATATACCCTGTAAGGGAATCACTGAATTTAAATTTTCTCTCAAAAATAACTGGAATACAAAGAACTTTAAAATGTGGAGAAGTGATTGTAAAAATGTCCCCTTTTAACCCATGGATCTACTTCATAAATTAATCAAATTTATTTCATTTATTAATAAAAATAAGATTGTGTTTCTTTTTAATCCTTTTATCAGTGCACAACCAAGAGAGCTATGGGAGAGTAAGAGGAACTATTTTCTATTTGCATATCAACAAAATCAATAACAAATTCCCAATGCAGAATCTTAAACTTACAGTATACTAAGGTGCAGATTGTTTTATTATATAAATACACCCGAGTTCAATTGTGGTCAGTTCACAGGCCAGAAAGAAAATAGCTTGTCTTTTAGATCTTATGATAAATCTGTGGCTGTTGGAGGGAAATCACCTTGTTGTACACTGAAAAAACAATGTCATGTGGAAGTTATTGAACTATGCTTTTCAAAGCACAACTCCATTTCATAACAGTGTAATTGGTTGGCTTCATTATCGTACACATAAATACCACCTTCTATTATAGCTGGGTCTTGTTTGGCAATTCAATAATATAAATGCCAATTGTGAAAGTACCTCAAAAAATACAGTGCATCTGATAGTAAAAAAATGAAAAAGCTCACACTGAATGATGGCCTGATATGGGTTACGTGCCTCTTTACAATACAAAAAATGTACAAAACAAACCATAGAGGTAAGTGAAGAAGTATATTCCTAAACCACATATTGTCTCTGATCAAAACAGTAACATGTTGCTTGGAAAGTGAGGGAGGGAGTTGGCTGATGTGATTGCAGAGCCGCTGGCCATTATCTTTGAAAACTCGTGGCAAACGGGGGAGGTCCTGGAGGACTGGAAAAAGGCAAATATAGTACCAGTCTTCAGGACAGGGAAGGAGGAGAATCTGGTGAACTACAGACCGGTCAGCCTCACCTCAATCCCTGGAAAAATCATAGAGCAGGTCCTCAAAGAATCCACCCTGAAACACTTGGAGGAGAATAGAGTGATCAGGAACAGTCAGCATGGATTCTCCAAGGGCAAATCGTGCCTGACCAACCTGATTGCCTTGTATGATAAGATGACTGGATTTGTGGATGCGGGAAGTGCCGTGGACGTGATATACCTCAACTTTAGCGAGGCTTTTGCTACGGTTTCCCACAGCATTCTCATCGGTAAGTTAAGGAAATACGGGTTGGAAGAGTGGACTGTAAGGTGGATCGAAAACTGGCTAGATCAACAGGCTCAGTGGGTAGGAACCAATGGCTCAATGTCTAGTTGGCAACCAGTAATGAGTGGACTGACCCAGAGGTCGGTCCTGGGACCAGTTCTGTTCAACATCTTCATTAATGATCTCGATGATGGGATAGATTGCATGCTTAGTCAGTTCGCGGATGACACCAAGCTGGGGCCAATAGTAGACATGCTGGAGGGTAGGGACAGGATTCAGGGAGCCCTAAACAAATTGGAGCATTGGGCCAAAAGAAATCTCATGAGGTTCAACATGCACAAGTGCAAAGTCCTGCACTTAGGACGGAAAAATCTCATGCACTGCTACAGGCTGGGGAGCGATCAGCTAAGTAGCAGCACTGTAGAAAAGGGGGTTATGGTGGACGGGAAGCTGGATATGAGCCAACAGTGTGCTCTTGTTGCCAAAAACGCCAATGGCATATAGGGCTGCATCAGGAAGAGCATTGCCAGCAGATAGAGGGATGTGATTATTCCCCTCTATTCGGCACTGGTGAGGCCGTATCTGGAATACTGTGTCCAGTTTTGGATTCCCCACTACAGAAAGGATGTGGACAAATTAGAAAAAGAGTCCAGCGGAGGGCAGCAAAAATGATTAGGGGGCTGGGGCACATGACTTACGAGGAGTGACTAAAGGAACTAGGTTTATTTATTCTACAGAAGAGAAGACTGAGGGGGGGATTTGATAGCAACCTTCAACTACTTGAAGGGGTGCTCCAAAGAGGAGGGAGCTAGGCTGTTCTCGGTAGTAACAGAGGACAGAACAAGGAGCAATGCTTTCAAGTTGCAGCTGGGGAGGTCAAGGTTGTATATTAGGAAAAACTTTCTCACTAGGAGGGTGGTGAAGCATTGGAATGGGCTATCTAGGGAGGTGGTGGAATCTCTGTCTTTGGAGATATTTAAGGTCCAGTTAGATAAAACCCTGGCTGGGATGATTTAGTGGGAGCGGTTCTGCTTTTAGCAGGGGGTTGGACTAGATGACCTCATGAGGTCCCTTCCAGCCCTAAGATTCTTTGATTTTATATCATAAAATCAGATAGGTCTCAAAAGAAATACTTTAAAATTCAATGTTATTAGCATCCCAGCAATTCAAGATGTAGAACTAGGCCTGTAAGTAAGCCAGCTCCTTGAATTTACAGTAAAAAATGGTTACTAACCTTTCCATAACTAAAAACAAACTGAGTCCTGTGGCACTTTTAAAGACTAACTGATTTATTTATCGCATGAGTTTTCATGGGAGAAAATCCCACTTCGTCAGACGTTTTGAAGATGGAAAACTTACAGACTTTCCGTAACTGCTATTCTTTGAGATGTGTTGCTCATATCCATTCCCATGTAGGTGTGTGTGTGCTGCATGCACTGTCATTAGAAGCTTTTTCCTCTGGTGCCCTCAGGTTGTAGTATATAGGCAGCTGCCTTCCCACTGCCCCCTCTGTTCCTTCTTGCCTGCTACTCTGACAAAGGGGCAGGTGGATAGGTTTTGGAATGGACATGAGCAACACATCTCAAAAAAACCAAGGAACTGTTATGAAAAGGTTAGTAACAGTTTTTCTTTGAGTGCTTGTTCATGTCCTTTCCCATGTAGGTGATTCCAAAGCAGATGATTCCCAAGCCATGAGTCAGGAGGTGAGATTAGAGGCCCACACTGATGCACACTGTAAGGCTTCTCTGAAGACAGCATCACTCCTTTCCTACTGCATAATGGCATAGTGTGTAGTCAACATACATGGATGACTGCCTTCCAGATGTCCAGAACTGGGACCTGCATTACAGAAGCTGCTGCTGAAGCTTGTGACCTCATGGAATGTGTTGATAAGTGAGGAGGTAAAATCTTTGCCAGATCACAGCATGTGCATATGCATGATATAATACAGGACGGAATTCTCTGTGCTGAGACCGAACCCCTTTTCATCCTTTCTACTATAGCCAAGAAAAGTCGAGTTGTTTTTAAAAAAGGTTTGATTGTCTTTATGTAGACACCTTTGTTCCTCCCTGATAGCCTGGGGCTTTGGGTATAAAACGGCATGAAAAACATTGTGGCTACTGTGAAAGTGCAAGACCACCTTGAGAAGGAAGGACAGATGTGGTCAAAGTCACACTTTGTCCCTAAAGAAGACAGTATACCGTGATTCAGAAATAAGGACCCTGATCTCTGAGACCCTCCTGGCCAAAATAATGACAACTAAGAATGCTATTTTCCAAGAGAGATGGAGCAAGGAACACATCATTATAGGCTCAAATAGGGGCCCCATTAGCCTTGAAAATACTAGGTTGAAGTCCAAAGGAGACAGGGGTTGACACACCTGGGGTATGAGCACTCCAGGCTCTTCAAAAATCAGAAGCAAATTGCGTTACACTGTTCAGCCATTTAATGGTGGATGGAAAGACAAGATCACAGCCAAGTGAACTCATGTGGAGGATACTAGAAGGCCTCTCTTCTTCAAGAGGAGCAGATAGTCCAGCATAGAGCCATGGGCGTCTGATTTGGCAGGATCCCTTTCTTTGATCCCCACAATGAGAACCTCTTCTATTTCACCAGTTTTGCTCCTCTGGTTGATGGTTTCCTGCTATTCATAAGAACCATTTATACAAGAGCTGAGCAGCGCTTCTCATGCCTTGCTCAACCAAGCTACCTGATGCAGCGACAAGAGTTTCTGGTGGAACAGGCAGTCATGATCCTTCAAGATCAGACCTGGGAGCCTAAGGCTGATAGGTTTGTCCTCTAACAGGTGTAGAGGAGTTAAAAACTAATGCTGTTGTGGCCATGCCAAGGCTATAAATATCACCCTTGCTTTGTCCTTCCTGACCTTGAACACCACCTTGTGGATCAGAGCCATGGTAGGGAAGGCATAAAACAGACTGCATCCCCCCAGGAATAAGAAAAATATCCAAGTGGGATCCTGGACTGTGCCACAGGTATGAGGAGAACTGGGGACATTTTCCATTGAGCCTTGCTGTGAACAAGTCCACTTGGGGAAATCACCACTTCTAGAAAATGACATGTAAGATGTGCAGAAGAATAAACCATTTGTGATGGTTGATGAAAGACCTTTTCAAATGGTTTGCCAGCTTGTTCTGCAAGCTTGGCAGTTAAAATGCCTCCAAGTGAATGGACTAGGCTATGCAATATTCCCACAGACTCATCACCTTCCAGCATATGGCAGAGAAGCAGGCCCTACCTTGTTTGGTTATGTAGACCATTGCCATAGTACTGTGAACATCGAGATGCATTTGCACCGCAGTTGGAATTGCAATGCCTAGCACAACGGTACTGCTATCAACTCTCTGACACTGATGTGATGGGTTAGTTTGCCTGGCACCCATAGGCCTTGAATAGTCCCAGGTGGGCTCCTCATCCCATGTCTAAGGCATCGGTAACCCATGACATCAAAGGACTGGTCTCAAAAAAAGTGTGCTCCCACATATCATGCCCCCAAACACCAATGCCAGCTATGCTTGCAGACATCTGAGTCTGAGACAAACATAATGCACCATGTAGGCACAAGAAGCTATGTGATCTAGAAGCTTAAGGCAGTTCCTTGCCATGGTGATGGGCAAGGCTCTTAAACCATTTATGCGGGCTTTGATGGTTCTGAAACAACTCTTTAGGATATAGGTTCTGGCCCTAGAACACTGCTATGTGAAAGTATGCATCCTTTAAGTCAAGGGCAGAATACCAGGCCTCTGAGTCTAAGAAAGGGGTGACTGACAACAGGGAGACCATGTGTAACTTCAGGAATTCAAAATCTGTTGAGTTTCACAGGACTAGTATAGGTCTGAAATCCCTGTTGGACCTTGGGATCAGAAGTATCACGAATAAAACCGCATACCTCTTTCACTACTATCTTTCTTAAGAGGGACTGCACCTCATGGGTCAGAAGTCTCTCATGAGAAGGGTCCCTGAAGAGGAATGAGGAGAGATTGGAGAGAGGGGGGAGAAATAATCTGAAGGGTGTATCACACTACTACCATATGGAGCACCCAGCAATCTAAGGTAATGTTGACCCACACCTAGTAAAATGGGATAAATGGTTTCCAATCATCAGGGTGAGATCCAGGATCTGAACTGGTATATCATCCCTAATGACACCTTCAAAAGTTCTGTCTAGGGCCCAAAGATTGTCTTGTGGCCATGGCTGCAGGGGCCAATGAGGGTGCTTTCTCCTAAAATCCTTGTTTCACCATCACCAAAAATCCCACCTTTGTTGTGGCAGTTGGAAACAGCCCATAGGCTGGGGCTTAATGTGTCTTCAGGATGGGGCCAATGTGTGGAGGCCCAGAGAATTCAGGGTAGCACAGTTGTCCTTCAGACTATGAAGTCACGCATCCATCTGGATGGAAAAAAGGGAGTTATCCTCAAATGGCAGGTCCTGCCCTGGCAGCTGTACTTTGCAGGGCCTGCCTAACTACTGGAGCCAGTGGAGCACCTCATAACCACTTTTGCGGCCACAACGTAAGATGCTGCATCTACTTCATCCAAGGTGGCCTGGGGGGATGCCTTGGTTAGGGCCCTGCTGTCCTCCACCAATGCCGTGAACTCTGTCCTGGATTCTGATGGTAGAAGTTCCTTAAACTAGACATGTCCTGTTCAGATTTCTTCAGGAATTAAAATTGTAGCAACCTAAGAGAGCCTTTTGGCATGATATCCATAACTGGAGGTCTCCAGTGGAATATACCTTCCTTCCCAGCAGGTCCTATTTCCTGGCCTCTTTAACCTTGGGAGACGGACCCTTCTGCCCTTGATGCTCTTGATCACTGGTTATGGCCATGACCAGGGATCCTGGAGGAGGTTGTGTGTACAAACACTCATACCCTTTTGGGTATCCTCTCAACCTGCTTTGTTGTGGGCTGAAGGGATGTGGGAGTTTATTGTCCTTGAGATGGCCTCATTGAGCGGTAATGCCACCTTTGTTGATTTGGGGGCATGTCAATATGTCCACAAAGGTTAGGACAGTCATCAATCTCCACCTTCAGGCCAAGGTTTTGCGCCATTCTCTTGGTGGGCTTTGTAATCATCCTGTACTGAAACTGAGGACATCCAGCAATGACCTCATCCAAGGAGAACGACAAGTTGGCCAGGACTGTCCTGGGCCTCCTCCAGTTCTAGTGGGTCACTCGCACTGGATACTATGGGCCTCTGTCACCTTCACCCCAGCACTAAGGCCCTGTCTGATGGGAAAGAAGAGCGTACTCTCACCTCAGGGGGAACCAAATAAGAGTGACCCATGTGTGAGCCTTAAAAGACCTGGGTCATCCACGGGGCCCACATTAGCCACTGAGGTGTCATCTGCCATTGGGTGAGAGGGCCACGCTGGCACAATAGGTCCCTGGGATATCATCTCATATCTCTGCCCAGTTTGGTACTTACTCCATTGTGACCCATACAGTTCCTCCTGGGATACTGAGCCAAAGGAGTCACATCCAGGTGATCAGGTAGGCGCTGTGCCCCTCAGTGCTGTGTATCAGTGTTGTGATGCTGAGTGGCATTGTGATGCAGTGCGGTGCTGAGATGGTGAGTCGCATCATGATCACAAGTCGCACCGTGACCCGGAGCAGTGGCGTGACTGAGAATGGGATTGTGACCTGTACTGTACTGGCAATTGTTATGGCTTCAAGGTTTGTGAGCAAGACCAAATTATCGTAGGGGCTTTAGGGGCTTAAGCCCTGGGCCTCAAACAAAAAGGGGGCTCCAGCCTCTAAAACCACTGCAATAATTCATTCCTGCCTTGCAAGCCCTGGGGTGGGGGGGTTGGGGGGGGGAGGAGGAGGGAGGGAGGCAGAGCCCCACAGCCAGAAGCCAGGCTCTGCGCTCGGCCCCGTCCCTGGGCCGGCTGATCCTGGGGGCGGGGCGGGCCAGCCCCTGTTCATTCTGCCCACAGGCGGGGCCGGCTAGCTCATAGCTGCAGCGAAGTCACCCCCTCTGTCACTCCAGTGCGGCTGCGTTGGAGCAGAGCCCTGAGCCGTGCACCAGCTGGCTCCCCAGTCCCCTCCCCCCCACTGACTGCCCAGAGTGGGGCCAGGAAGGGAGCACCCCCTGGCCCCAGGGACCCCAGCAGTCAGGGGAGCAGATGGGGGGGTCCCGCGGTCAGGGGCAGCCTGGGGCCCCTGAGCTGGTTAATCCAGCCCTGCTTGTGAGGCCATGTGACATGTGGATTGGTGCCTTACCATTGTTGCTAGCTTGCTCAAAGCCACAGCCCATATCCACGAGGTGGTCTCTTGCTTCGGATCTACCCCTTGTGGGCCCTGGCTTGAAGGAGATGCCAGCAGGGTCAAAAGTCTCCTTACTGCCTTGAATTCTTCTGGCACTGAGGTGCTGCCAGGGTTGAAATCTCCTTTACAGTTCATGCACACCTGACTCATAGTTCCCCCTCCAGAATCAGAGTCAACAGTGGCGGATGGCTGACAGCCTTTGGGGAGAGGTCCGCTACATCTCACCCTCTGCATGCTCTTCCTTGCTGGGGAGAGGCCCTGGTCTGATTTCTATGATTTTTTCATTAGCACCAGTGATGAGGCAAGGTACCATGAGGATAGTGCTGATTTTCTGGCTGCTGGGGAAATGTCACAGTGCCGTGTAGACCTAGGCACCAGGGATACCCGACTCTTTTGCAGTGTTTGAGGCCAGTGTGCTCCTAACTCAGGAAAATGCATTGTGTCAGATCTGTTTGTTGCTCCAATGCAGGGCAAAGTGCAGCCTCCATCAGGAGGAACTTCAGCTTATTATCCCTATCCTCTATGGTCCTGGGACTGAAGTTCTTACAAATCCAGCAGTTCTCCAAGACATGGCTGTCTCCTAGGCACTTTAAGCAGCTGTTGTGCAGGTCACTTACTGGTATTTTCTTCACACTGTTTGAAGCTCTAGGATCCCGGCATAATCCAGTCTCCTCTGGGCAGACTAGCCCTGCAGGACAGGGATCCTAAGTATCTAAACTGATCTAAATTCAATTTACTTAATTATTTACACTCTATTAACTATTTACATCTAATTACAGGCACAACCACTGAGATGTATCACCTGCAGAGCAAGAGAAGAACAGTGTTACAGGAAACATCACTGACAGAAAGAAGAAACTGAGGAAGCAGTGGGTTAGAGGCTGCCTATATACTGCACCATGAAGGTGCCAAACCACAGGGCACCAGAGCCAACCCAGCACATACCACTGGGGAAAGAGCTTCCAGTAACAGTGCACACATACCTACATGAGAATGGACATGAGCAAGCATTCAAAGAAGTAATTATGGGATACTGTATCTCCTTGGAAACACTGCACTTTGAATACATTTATTTAACTAACATAAAAAAGTGTGTATATAACATTTTGTTTAAAGCACCTAGAATCAAAACTTAATTTTGCCCTTAAGCTGTCAACAACATTTCTTCTGATTATTACTCAGACACTGCCTCTATTCATCTTTTGTCACGAGGTCCTGGTCACTGACAGGAACTCTTAGGTACTATAATAATACTAATAGCATACTCAATGACTATATTCATTGTTTATGATCAATGGGAAATTTTTAATTACCTGACATTTAATATTTGAAAAATGTCTGCTTTCCTGTAAAATTGTTGGAAAAAAAAGCAAGCAGAAGCATTACATAACTTGTTCTCCATATCCTTCTAACTATACATCCTTGTATAATAAGATGAATCGCTGCCTAAGAACTTTGAATGTTTCATAGTCCTATAGGTGCAAAAATGTTCCCTGTTGTACGGTACGGTACTTATCCATATCTGCCGTAGCCTTAAATAAGTATATCCATTTGTTTAATATTCTAGTGCCTATCATTTGTGATACTAGACCACTAACTTTTTCTAAGGGATAAGGTATATACTTATGATTGTATAACCAATGCATCTCACACGTAGCCTTTTTTCCCCAAAAAAATCTTGAATACAATATTTACTACCCAAATTTCAAGCTGTTTCTGCATTAGTATAAAAGAAAATTGTACATGGTAAATAACTGAATGTGGAGCTACCACATTGAGGGTATGTCTACAATGCAGCTGGGATTGTGCCTTACAGCACGAGCAGACAGACATGCTAGCTCTGCTCAAACTATCATGCTAAAAATGTGGACGATGAAGCACAACTTAGCCACCTGAGTACAGACCAAGTGGATCAGGCAAGGCTGCACTCAGGCAGCTAGCTTTTACTCCAACTTCCATATTCTTAGTTTAGTGCTTAACTTGAGCATGCTCCCACCTGATACCCTGAGTTCCTATGGAGATAGAATTCACAGGCAGAGCCACAGGAATGCTAAACATTTAGGAAGGAGCCTGGTGGCACTTTTAAAGATTAACATATTTAATTAGTCTTTAAAAGTGCTGAAAGACAAAAGAGTCTTGTGGCACTTTTAAAGACTAACAGATTTATTAATCGCATGAGCTTTCGTGGGAGAAAATCCCACTTCGTCAGACGCTTTGAAGATAGATTAGACTTCTTGTTTGTTTTGCTGGACTTGGCTAACATGGCTACCCCTTTGGAATTTACGAATTTGCTCATTTTTAAACTCCAAATTACTTCCAAATAAACATCAGAACAAGTCCACTTGGGGAAATCACCACTTCTAAAAAATGAACATCAGATTCCAAATCTTTCTAAACCAAGAAGCCACTGATTTAAATTATTTTCCTTTTACAATTAAAGCAACTAAACACACATTAGCTTTTATAATACTTAATTGATACTTTTAGTCTGGTTAATTTTTGTCAGTTGCTCTCTTTCATTCTTAATGTTAATATTTTAAACAAAAGTGACTTTTACTACTGAAGAGAGCACTAACAGGGAGGAGGTCAGGAGGAACTGGTTCTGTTTTTATGTTTGTCTCTGCCAGTGTGCTGCCTCTGATAAGTCACAGCCTCCCGTGCTTCAATTTCCCTTTATAAAATGAGCCTAGTTCTAGAGTTGGTTAAAATTCGTGTGGGAAGTTCTCTTAGAGAAAAAATAAGGAAAATGTTAATTTTGATGAATATTGTCAATTTTCATGCAGGAAATTTCAAAAAGAAAATCCTTTCCAATTGACATTTTGAAAAGAAATTAAAATTTTCATTTAATTTAGAATTAAATTATAATATTGGTTTGGTTTAAAACTAGGAACAAAATAATATTGTAAACAAATTGACATTTTGATGCAAATTTTCCTTTCATTTTCACTTGAAACATTGTTTCTTTTTAAATAATAAAATAAAAATGTAAATCTAAACAAAATTAAAATTTTTATTTCTAATCTGTTCTTAGCTTCTCAGAGGCTCCAAAACTACTCACATGAAAAGTAAAAAATAATTTTACTGCAATTTTTTATGAAGATTTTTTTTAGCTTAAAATTTCTTGCAGGTTTTCTAACCAACCTTGGCTAATACTATTCATTTTTGTAAAGCACTTTGGACTGTATGGTTCAAACAAGCTGTGCATGTATGTGTGCATGTTATACATGTTTACAGGATGGGATGTAAGAGGATATATTTTTATCCTGTTTTTATCAACTTTATTATATTGCACCTGCAATAAACATCAAAAAAGGGGATACCGGAGTGAAGAATTACTTTAGTCCAGGTATTGAGCAAACTATATAATCAAATGGTACAGTCCCCTCTTTTTAAAGAATTATATAAACAATTAAAATAAGCCTATTGCTTACTGTAGGGATATTATAAAAAGGAATAAAGTCTAATATAGAAGGCCTCAATAAACCCCCTGAAAACCAAAAATATGCATCTGAGTTTAAAGTAAATTTGGTTAAAATCTAAAACTTCTCTATAATGCAACATTTTACTATGAACCATAGTTCCTAAAACCAGCAGTATAAAAGGCTGTGGATTTTGTTTACTTTTAAGTAGGTTTTAATTATAGATTTAAAAAATGATCTTCATTATCACCATAGATGTATCTTTCATTATAAGTTTGTAAAGATTTTTTTTTTAAAACAGCAAATAGTTAACTTTTGTTCTTTAACAAAAAGAATCCTATTTCTATTTCTAAAATAAAAGTGCGAAAATAGTATCAATAAAAATAAGCCTTCCCATTTTTGTCATGTAATTTCACAATCTTTCTGACATGGAAATAAAATATACTAGTCATTCATATGCTACACTGATGAATGTTATATACATTAAATATTTTCCCCTCATCTCTTCTACCTCAGAGTAAAAGAAATAGAGACCCATTCCTTTTCATCCATTGATTTCTGGAGTTCGCTCACTGAACAGCTCTGAAAAACAACTGTAGCTTATTTATATATATTCTCAAGCTGTACCTTGATCATGTTTTCCCTTCAATAATCATGATTTCACTTTTGTATTTTTTTTTTCCTGTTTTTGGATGAAAGTGCATACTATCAGTAAATACATCTGACTCCCTGTCCATGTCGACCTTCAGTTCTGTTCACCTGGAATGCTGGATATATCAGCTCTGTCCTAAGAACAATTTGGGACTCTTAAGAGAAAAACGAGTGATTTATAAAAATAGAGGGTGGTGAGGGAATCCTGGCTTTGAGCTGCATTGTTATCATTTTTGGTGACTTATAAAGGACTAGTGTCTGGGAAGTAAACTGAAGATATTTCTTAGAGATAGACAAAGCCAAAAAGATCGAGGGATTTCGGTCTCTGGAACAGCAGCAGCCATACTATTTCCAATTCCCTCTGCCTAGAACAGGGGTCGGCAACCCAAAAGATAAGAAGAGCCATTTTTAAAAATTCCCTGAATAACCAAGTGTGTTGAGAGCTGCAATGGGTGTAGACTCCTGGTGTGGGGAGCTGGGCCAGTGCACCTGGCGGGATGGAGGGAAAGGAGTCCAGAATCAGGAACGGGCCCCCCGCAGGGTCCCCAGTGGCGGGGGGGCCTGGAGCCGCAAGGGGGCAGCCAAAGAGCCATGTGTGGCTCCGGAGCCGCAGGTTGCAGACCCCTGAAGATACAAACATCAAGATTTATCAGAAGGAAGGAAGGAAGTACAGTGGTGGTCACACTGAAAGACAGGGTAGAAAGCAAGGGGTGTGTGTCTTATGTATAGTGGAGGGGGAGAAGCATGTGAAAGAAAGATATGGACCATGATCAGGAAGACTGAGCTAAAGCATCTGGTATGCTTAAAGGCATAATATAACAGCAAATTATTATAACTGAAGATCAAGTAACTATTTAAAAAAATAAAATATATACACACTTATTATTAAAAACTGAAAATAATAATAAAATAATATAATAACTATTCTTTACAATACTGATAAAACATATACATGACAATTGTGTGAATTTATTCCTTTAAGTACTTTCTGAAAGAAGCAACAGGAAAATGTGGCTGTGCTAGTATCAATTTTTTTGTTGTTGAAGGGCAGAGAAAATGGGAATATCAGCAATGTCAATCTGGAAGATGGCAAATCTCAGTCATCCTGATGGTATACTGTATGTATTTTTATGGTCTCCTGAAGAACAGCAACATAATTATCCATTGTAGTAAAATTCTTCTTTTATACCCCCATACATGTGAGATAAGTGAACTAATTATTTCTGTCTGACCTTTATGAAGAAACAATCTTCTTAATTAGAGATAAATTTCTCTGTATGAGAAGGAGGAATTTCATTAAGCCAGAGAAGTAATAAGTCAAATAGAACTCTAGTTTTGTGCTTTTCTGGCTCCAATCCTTCTGCTTTTTTCATATCTACCCCTAAATTGTTACTTTTTGTATTTTTATAAACAATATGTATGTACTCAGAAAAAAACAAATAGTTTACTAGTACAATTAAATATTGTACTTTTTAAAAAAATAAGTAAATATAAATAACAGTAAGTAGTTACTTAGATCTATACTGTTATAAAGAACTGAATTTTCAAAAGACAAATTTACTGCTCTTCCAAATATTTTTGACTGCTCCAAATAATATGGCAGGATTGGAAAGATAAATTCAAGTTAAACTAGAATCTGTCAATAATATATGGCATAATTCCTCTTAATAAATGTGGCTGAATTTAATATTTTATGTTAAATAGGGGAAGATCTAGAAGTATCACATAATCAGAGCTATATGGGCTTGATTCCATCATAGGCAGCAGTGAAAGGGACCTTAAATTAATATAAATGTAATTTATGCCTACTTAATGCACTTTTACACTACTAGAGTGGTGTAAAGTAACCTTAGCACTAATGAAGACCGGGTCCTAATATGGCATGGCAAAACTGTACACATACTTTGCACAGGCAAGTGACTGCACAAGTCAGAAGGCAATGAAGAATCAGGTCCATGGTATTTATATGTGAATGAGTATTGTTCTCCTCATTTTCCTCAGTAGGTGATAGGTAAAACACTGTACCACTGTACTATAAAAGAAAACCAACTTTGTGTCCAAATATCCTTATATAAAAGAAAATGTCTTCTATGCAGGAGTTATGTATTCATTACTGTGAGCTGCAATAATTCCAGAATCCCAATATAGTTTAAAATGGCATAATGAAGTCTTTCATAAATGCCTATGTGATAAAACAATGAAAATACAACTGTGCTTTCCTCAGCATGAAATATATTGTCTGATCAGTCTTTTATTCAATTTTATCAGTTGTCCATTAAGTTATTCTAATATAAAAACATTTATTTGAGTTTTCCTAAGCCATGGAAACTATTTATTACACCCCTTAATTGTAAAAAGTTAAATTCAGCTGGGTCATTTAATTCTAATTTTTTTTGCACTTAGAAACCGTTTAGTTTTTGTTTAAAAAGTATTTGAAAAACTGTATAGCAAAAATATCTCAAACTGCAGTTTACTGAACATTATGAACAATCTGCATCGCAATTTGTTACTACAGTTTGCATAACAAGTATTCATTCTTGCTATAGTTTCTTTGTATTTACAATAGGCTTATTGGAGAAAGGGAATGTATTTCTTTACAAATAAGTTGCGTTTATTACTGAGATTAGTCCCAAGAGAGCATTCAGAAAGCAAATCAGAATAGTATATGAACATTAGTTTTAAATACCTTAACATCAGCCTCATTAAATTGTGTTACCAGCATGTATACTGATCTTTAAGATTAAATATACTAATTCTACATAAACAGTGCAAATACCTCAATATTTACATCAACCTAAAATTAATGCTGCAATTACTACTGACATCTATGTCAAAGTAGTAAATAAAGTAACTCACATCACTAATTCCCAAATCTTCAAAATGCTGTTATTTATAATATTAAAGCAACACAGAACAAATGTTGGGTTTCAGAACTTCTTGGTTTTGTTACACACAATCCCTGTAAACATGGCTGTATAAGATTTCTCAACAGATATCTGATGTAATTAAATAAATAAAACCACTGATATAAATAATTCCTATAACCTTTTTGCATAGGGTTTGGATTAAGTTTACTTTAAAATGCAGCAAACTGTTAAGAAAACCTGTTAGTCAACTAGGCTCCGATCATGCTAACAATTACGCATGTACTTTAAACACTTAGTCTAATTGACTTTAATGGGATGACACACGTGTAATTGTTTACAGAATTGAGGTCTTATATAGTACTTAATAGTTGTCCATAGTTATTCAGAAGGTGAGCATAAAAGTGCTCTGCATAAATTTATAAATTTGCTGTTCAATTTAAAAGGTTACCTATGGAAACTTTTCAATAAAAGTCACATACTTATGATTCCAAACATGTTATGTACATAATTATACTATCACAGCAAGAAACACCACCTCACTGTAGTACAACAGTGTACAGTTGTGAAGCACAGTGTTTAGTATAATTTCCCTTTAGTTTTCCCAGTGCATAAATAGTTTACAACTACACTACACAATGTGCCCAAGTCTAGTTATTTATTATATACAAGGTAGAAGCAAGATATAAGGAAGTAAATGTAACGGAAGGAATAAAGAAAAGGTAAAGAAACAGGGTTTCATTCCTTCCAGGGACTGAGCACTCCTTCCAGAGGTACTAAGTTCCCACAATTATTGTTGAAATCAGTGGGACTTGACGGGACTTATCAGTAGCATGCAGCACCTTGTGGGATCCCAAATGCACTTTACGAGAGAACATCAAAATCATTCAGATGTTTTATAAAGTGCAAACAAGAAAATATAATCTAACATTTTACAATCATCATTAAGCAAACTGCCATGTTTGTGTAATGCAAAATTAAAAACATAGCTTGACATGCATTCAATATGGATCCCATGATAACAAAGACGTAATATGGAGTTTCTGCATCTTTTAAAAAAGATTCATCTTGGTATCTTACAGTTATTGTGTAAATATAAAAGATAAACAATAAATTATAGTTGTTCCTTGAAATAGGTATTTTAACACACAACCATTTTAAAGTGTTCATTACTAAATTTCAACTCCATTCTCTGGTACGTATTTGGGTTTTGGAGCTGGAAAAGCTTAAAAAAATTTTTTTTCTAGAAACAGGAAACACAATAGCAATACAGTGCAAAGTCACCTGATCTTGTCAGCCATATATTAACTAGATGCAAAATAAATCTAAAATTGTTATATTCTGAGTAACGTAAAACAGAATTTAAGGAATAAATTTATAAAACAACACAGAAGGTGTACCATGATGTTCAGTTCTGTTTTTCAATTCCAAAACAAAGGCCAGATCCTGGCCCATTCTGTGTGCCATTGCAAGGAAGTTACAATATATATAAGGTGGCCTCTTGCTTCGGTGCACTGTACTCAGGGCCGCCGGGAGGGGAGGGCGGGGGCGGCGAACGGGAAGATTGCCCCAGCCACGTGGTTATGTGGGCCCCGCGCTGTCCAGCTCCCAGCTGGGGGCAGTGTGGGGCCCATGCCACGGCCCCCCCCACATGGCCGCACTTCGCCCTGCCCCCGCTGCCTTTGGCTAAAGGCAGCAGGGTGGGAGGCTTTGCCTGGCCTCTGGCCAGGGCTGACCCTCCCGACCCCTGGGGCATAGCAGGCAGGCCAAGGGATGGGGCAGTTCACGGGGCCCAGCCTCTCTGGGCCGGGCCTGCCTGGCCTGCCCCACATGGTCAGCCCCGGCCAGCGGTGGGGCCTCAGGACCCATTCTCCTGCCAGGGCGTCGCTGGCTGCAGCCTGGGGTCCCGGCCGAGGCCGGCTTGTGGTCGCAGCTTCAGCTGGGGCCTGTCCTGCCGGCCCCGGCCGGTGACCTTGGGCACGCCACCGCTGGGAGCCAAGGCTTGCCGGGATCCCGGGCGGGGGAGCGGGTCGACCCGATCCTCCCTTCCCCCCTCCAGCGTGGAGGTGGAGTTGGCCCTGGGCCCTGCTCCCCCCTAGGGATTGCCCTGACTGTACCACGATGTCTTGTGTGCAGAGAGAACCAAAGCTGCTATGACCCTCTTACCACAGGTGGGTAGGAGTCATCATGACTCTGCTCCCCATAATGTGTCTAATGGCAAAGTTACACTAGTGTTTCAGGGAGTACATATTGCCTTACAGTATGTTCCCTCTTTGGTGCAGTGGGGAAACTGAAAGAAGATTATGACTCTCAGTCACACTCCTCCTCCAGGGGTAGCACAACAAAATGATTACCCCTTTCGTAGGACTAGACTGCACACCGACAAGCCAAGCCTACTATATTATTATACCACATCCAGTGATACTGAACTAGGACTAACAACAAATGTCTTGAAACAGAAAGCACAAAGGCAGAACTAAAACAAGTTGTTAAAAGCAATAAACACATCCCCATAATCCCTCTGTTCCAAAAGAGAACAGGTACTACCGGTTTTATTATCATTTAATTCTTCAAGAGAGGATATTTCTCTGCTATTCAGTCAGAGAACTGGAAGATGGTTTCTGGGTTACTGGTGTCTGTAGGATTTGTTGGTTGCAGAGTTTTTGTTGGTGTAGTTTTACCATGAGAATGAGAGGAGGAAGAATGTGAACTTTCACTGGAACTGCTACGTGTCTCTGTGCTTGTACTTGTCTTTTTCATTTTCCTTCTTTTAGCAAGAGGTGCCTTGTCAACATTCTGAAGGCAAAATCCTTCCCTTTTGTACTTGTTAAATGCCTGTTTCAAAATAAAAAGGCAATTCTATGCAATTATAAAGGGGTTAAGAAATGTTTAGAACATTTGTAAGCTGTGAAGTGTTCCATTATTTCTCAAGTATCATGTCTGTATATTCTTCATGCACTTTATGACAATTTTACAACCCTTTAAATCTAGATACACAATCACTAATTGGCACCCTTCTCCCACATGATCTATATTTAAAATTATTTTACTAAGCCTTAAATATAGTCAAGATTACACTTTAGTAAGTTAGATTTACTGAAATTACAATTTTATTTTTAAACTTTCAAAAAACCATTTTGCAAAATTTTGAACTCTCCATTTGCTAAATAAAGTAAAACTATTTACCCCACTTCTTCTTGCACACCACACACCAAATTTGTAATGAAGTCATAAAATGCAACATGTTTGAGCATAAGCTGAGGTTTAACATAATATATTTTGAGGTTATTCTTCATAGTCAGAGTTTTGAAAAATCAATATTACATTTTCTTCTTTTCCCACATTTCTATAACAAAGATATTTTAGTGAATTAATGCTGGTATCTAAAAATGTCCATGAAGGCAATATCAATGATATTTCCACAGACCATTCCAAATCATACTATATTTTAGATGCATTACCTCAAATTTCTGTAGCAATAGTTTTCTTTTCTCCTTTCTTTTCTAATATCAAGAAGGGCAATTAAACTGAAAATTAAGCAAGCGCTAAGTGTAACCACAACATTATAGACACATCTTACAAAACTTTAAGGACCTCCTCCAAACTTGTACAATAGGGTAGCTGTTTCACCCAACATCACTTACTCCACAGGTATAAATATGCTGTCAAAATCTCTATTACTCTGTCAACTTCCATTTTTGGTTTCATTGTGCTTCACTATATTCTCTTATGTAGGTTTTTGGCCATTGATACAAGTATCTGTGACTTCCTATACACCTATCACAGAACTCTAAATGTAATAATACCTTTTAAAATAAATTCATGTAAAACCAAATTCTAGGCTGATATACAATAGCAAATGTTTAATATTTATAATAAAAATTCAAGACTTTTCAAGCTTACCTGAAATGTTGCTTTGACATATGTATGGACAGCAGCTCCCGAAGAGCCTAAGTTATCAGGAGTCATTAGAGGATTGGATGACAGCTGGCTGCCATCTTGAAGCCATTCACTGTATCTCAAGCTGGACATTTTAATTCTTTTATTTGTATCCACTGTAAGAAGTCCTAATAGAAATATATTACACATTCTTAATCCAGAAGCTATTATTTATCTCTTAAATACTGTGGATAAAACAATCATTTGAATAAATAAAAATGGAATCATTTGATGAGTCAAATCACTTAGACAAAGCTCATACAATGTTGACACACACTTTTAAACAAAGAAATGAACAAAGTGCTTTTAACAAAACATTAATAAATCAATAATAATAATAATAATAATAAATCAAGGGTTCAATAACTGACATCCCTAAAATATTATATATATTGATTCTGGGGGAGCTGATAATTACTGCCTATAAATAAAATATTACTTTGGTTTCCTTGTAAACTTAAATTAATAAAGCACCAACAACTGAAGAAATATACATGAATTTCCTGAATAGCCATGTGACACTCTGTGCCCCCATATTCACCACTGCCCTGTAATTATATGTTTTGTACAAAGTATGCCACTTGGGACATCATTTTAAAAGTCTTGATCAGTTGAACATTAATACCTTTTGGATTGTAAGTACTATAATTGTATGTGAAGTTAGGAAATATAGCAATATATTTTACTGAAATATATTGTGAACTTGTGAGACACTCATAGCTAACCTTTCAATTGCAACAGAGGCCAGGCACATGCTGATGGCCATGTTAAAATGGAATCCACACTCCCAATGGCCATCCCAGAGACTTCTCAGAGAGACTACTTAGGCAATGGAGACTGCCTGTCCATTGCAGGCTGCCTGACCCAACGAATCACAGCAAGGATTTTTCTAGCAGTGGAAGAAGATATAAAAAGAGAGACAATGACATCATCACTTGGTATGTCTCTCTACCTCCCTATCTCAACATCTGGAAGAACATCTAGAGGACAAAACTGAGGGTGTTGGTGTCAGGCTGGACAAAGAGTCCACAGTCAGTGTAATGAGGAACTGTAACCTTCTTGTGCCAATCAGTTGAAACATTGTTTGATTAGACCCTTGCTTAGACTAAAAGTTTAGTATTTAGAATGTGTTTACTTTTTTATTTTCTTAAAATATATAATATTGACTTTTATGCCTATCAGTTATAATCACTTAAAATCTAGCTTTCGATAGTTAATAAACCTGTTTTATATTGGACCTAAAACCGTGTTTTAATTGAAGTACTTGGGAAATTTCAGTTCAGTTGACAAAGACTAGTATAGGGCGGACACACACTGAGGGATTGGCAATCTGAAGCGCTCACACTGCTTGGAGGAACCTTGAGTAGTGTAAGATGATAAAGTCCTGGGGTGTAGGGCTGCAGCTGTGAAGAACTGGCTGGAGCCTCTGTATTGATGGCTCATGAGTGACTGGAAAATCATTCATATGACTTAGCTGAGTGTGTCCATGACTGTAGATGTCTGTGTAAGTGCAGTGCCAGTCCGAGGTTTGTAGCTTGACCTCAGCATCATGTCAGAGACAGCGCAGGTGGGGGCATTTGGGGGGCTAGCAGTACCTCTGTCCAGGATACACCCCAGAGTAGAGCCAAATTAAGAGGTCACGGGGCCCCAGGCCGCCTACTTTCACCCCCCCCCCCTTACCCTTACCCACCACTGTGGGCCCCCACCATGGCAGCCTGGGGGCAGGCTGGTGCCCTGGGGATAGAGGCCACGCTCTGTGACACTCTCATCCACTCCTGGCTCATATGCCCCTGGGGAGAGAGGGCAGGCTAGCTGGCACACAAAGTGGCCCTGCCTCCGAAGTGCAATGGACACGCACTAGCCCACACTCCCCCCTGGGGGCAGACCAGTCAGCCCAGGGCCAGGGTGGGAATGCTGTGGAGCAAGGCCTCTGGTCCTAGGGCCCCGCCCCATCCAGTGCCAGCAGGGCCCCTACCAGCACCCCCAAGCCTGGCTGGTGCTGTACCAGGCTGAACGAGGTGGCAGGGCTCGATCAACACAGGGGCCTTAGGGCTGCAGCCCTGGACCCCCTTTTAGGCTGGTGCCCGGGGTTTCAGCCCCTAAACCCCCTGCATTGATCCAGCCCTGCCCCAGAGACCTTGTCACAAGCCAAAATCCAACAAGTATATAGTATAGTTCTTTACTTCTGGTCACTGCAGCTAAAAGAAAATATGAAATATCTTTGGATACATACCTTGTATCAAATCTTTGGCTTCTTGAGATACATTCTTCCAGGCTTCTCCTTCAAAGGAGAATTCTCCCTTTTTAATTTTCTTCATAATTTCCAATGCACTAGTGCATGTTAAACCTTTGTCTTGAGACTGGAAGGGTACCTGTCCTGACAGCATTGTATACTATCAGGAGAACAAAAGTAATACTAATTAGTACCATATATTTATTGCCAACCTTACTACAGCATTACTGATTACAATATCTGAATACTGAGTTGGGCTGTAGAGTAGCAACAGTGTACATATACCAAATAATAACACTTTAATAAGACTTGTATTTTATCTTCAAGGTGTAGATGGCCTAAAACACATCGGCTATGTCTACACTTGTAAATTTAGGTCGACTTAGCATGTCCACACCTAAATTTTAAGTCAGCTAAGGGGGGACCCTACAAAGTCGACCTAGAGCATACACACTGGACACCTAGGTCGACTTGTAGGGACTAGGGGGACCTTGGACAGGTCCACGGTAGCAGGGGGGGCAACCCTTGCCAAGTGCCAGGGCGCTCTGCCTTTGCCCCATTGTAGCTGGGTACAATGGGGCAAAGGGGGACAGGGACCCTGGCAGGGCATAGGGGCAGCCCTGCCCTGTGGGGGGGGGCATGCCAGGCTCTCCCTGTGCCACCCCCCTAGCAGGGAGGGCAGTGGAGGAGTCCTGGAGAGCCCTAAGTCAACTTAAAGTCGACTTAGGGCTACTCCACGTCTACACCGGCTTAAGTCAACTTTCTAAAGTCGACTTAAGCCAAAAGTCGACTTAAAATGAGGTTTTAAAAAGTCGACTTAATTTTCCTTAAGTCGACTTAAGCAACTTGCTTAAGTCGACTTAAGGAAAGTGTAATGTAGATGCAGAGTAAATTAAGTCGACTTAATTTACAAGTGTAGATGCACCCATCAGGTCTTTATTTAGAGACCTTATTAACAATATGAGCTTGTATTTCTCAGTAATGTTGAAAACATACACATTTTATATAGTGGGAAGCCTACACAATTTACTTCTCTTGCAAGAGAAACTTTTCTGTAAAACAGAACGTAGATTGGATCTTTAACAGAATTGGAACAGTTTTAAGAGCTGAAACTGAAAAAACTGAAACTCTAGCTCTATCTTCTTAGTAAATGATTCCAAGGTACATTCTACCTTGCTACTATATGTTCAGGAAAAAATATATCCTCACCCCAGTCCAAAGCAATGTCTATCCAATTCTAAGTCATCAGGGATAATATCAAGTCCTCCCCATACAATAGTTTTAACAAAGAATCAATTCTGCTTGTGTTATAGAATAATTAAAATAAATAAACCACAAACCAACCACTCACCAAAATGACTCCCAAACTCCAAAGATCACAGGATTCATCATAACCATTGTGATTCAAAAGCTCTGGAGCAGCATAATGAAGAGTAAAACATGGAGTCTTAAGAGGCTGATTATCAGGTGGTTTTAACCGAGCAAATCCAAAATCAATTATTTTGATTTCTGAATTATCATTTTCATCTGTGAACAATAAATTCTGAAACGAAAAATAACTAAGTTACAATCAACAATTTAAAAGATATAGTTTTAAAACATACCCCAAACAACTAACGGTTTTTAAAAGAACTCAGTCTTTAAGAACAAATATGAAGCCAATATGCTTTTCTTGTATTTTCTTGTATTTGTGAGTATATTCCATTTCCTCATCCTGCTTGATTAGAAATGGAAGTTGAATAATATGGCATGTTTAGGAGGTGTTTTTTGAAGATACAGTGACAATTATATGAAATGCAATTCTATATCACAACCATATCACTAACCAATGTTCCCTCTAATTTTTGGTAGGCTGTGTGTGCAAAAAATTTCTTTTGTGCAACTTTTTTGACCCAGAGTTCAAATGTGTGTGCTGTGATGCGAGTACGAGCAGTGGTTAAAGTATAATTTGATGGGCCCAGAACCCTCCTAATCTCTGGGCCCCTTTCCCGTATTGTACAGGCCCCCTTCATAGATGTGCAGGCCCCAGCCTAGGTAGGAGTTTGCAACCACTTCTCAATACCCTGGCAGGGGAGTGTAGCAGCAGGCATGAATGATTTTTTTCAGTTGGGTCCCAAGGAAAAAAGTTTGAAAACCACTGTCCTAAACCATTCTGTTCTTCAATTCCCAGATCTCCCATCCATTCATGATAATTTGTGATGCCTCAAAGACTGCTGTCAGATTTGCACTGGAATGAATTTATGCACTTGGGAAGTACAGGTCTGTGGTTTTCACAGATTGCAAATTAAAGGAGAGAAAACCAAGTATTTGGCTACAGAATTGGAGTACCTGGTTATTATAGAGGCCCTCCAGACCTCTATATTTACAGTACTAGATATATAATTCAGAGTGTACACAGACTCCAGTGGCTCCTTCCAAAATCATACGCATCTCAAGAGTAAACAATATTGGATGGACAATCAATAGAAAACATTTGTAAATTAGATATGATTTTTAGTGTTTTATGTAAAAAAGTTTGAGCTACAGCTTTTAAGCCTTGCGAATCTAAATTGTTAAGGACCTCTTTCAAAAAATATATAGTTTTGGTGTTTAAAAATGTGTCTACACACCAAGTCCAATCAAAGAAATAATTCTTACATACACAGTGTTACAATGAGTGGTTGAAATGTATTCACTTCAATATTCACATAATTTCCAATATTTTTGTTAATATATCTTCATCTTGTGTGTTCTCTACATAACATTTACTTATCTAATTTTGTACTGGCATAGTATTAAAATAGTCTTCTTACTTGTTTTTTTTCCTGCAGAAAGAAATCAGTATTAAGGTCCTTCTAATATACTTTACTCCACATCTGCATCAAGTTAAAACAGGGATCTGTTTTGTCAAATAAAGTGAAGCTCAATGAGCTGTATTTTTCTTGAAGAAAAAAATTGCTTGGCTAAATTACTACATCTCAATGTACATGAAATACAGAATGTACTTGAGATAAAGAATTAAAGCTGTGTTGAATCTCTCTGGTACATTAAAAAAACAAAGAAATTAGTGACTAGTCTAGCCACCTGTACAGCAAATCTTGCCACAATAAAGTTCCCCACCCACCCATCACAAAAGAAAACCACCCCCCACACACGATTATTAGGCTGTTGTTAAAAAAAAAAAAAAACAGGACCGTTGTCAGCAAGACCTATCTGTGTATCTTTCACTGCAGCTTAAGGAGACACACACAACACAAAGCTCTCTCTCACACACACACACTCTTAAAACCAAAAACTCACTGCCCTGACTCTCCAGGAATAAGCGCAATGGATATTAAATATATAAGTGCCCTTGGCTATGTCTACACTGGCAAGTTAGTTCAAATTAAGGAAGCTTAATTCGAACTAACTTAAGCCTTGGCCACATTAGGCTTTCATTCGTTCGAATTAAGGGCTTCCTTAACTTAACCTTAACTAACGGTTAATTCAAACTAGTTAGTTCGAATTAACCCAATGTGGCCATGTTAGTTCAAACTAAGAGCTTAGTTGGAACTAATCGGCACATTGACCTTAATGCAATTGACTAATTCAAACTAAGCAAGTGCCATGCATGGCACTTGCTTAGTTCGAATTAGCATTCTAGTGGGGCCATGCTAGTTCGAATTAAGTTAACTAATTCGAACTAACTTTAGTAAGTGTAGACATAGCCCTTTTGCTTCATTCTCAGCTATGCATAGTGACTTAAAAGATTGTGAGCTAGTAACTAATATATCAACTAGCACAGTTAAAAAAGTTAAACAGCACAAGAAATAAACAAGGAGTCCTGTGGCAATTTTAAAGACTAGCAAATTTATTTATCGCCTGAGCTTTCTTGGGAGAAAATCCCACTTTTGTTAGACTCTTAATTTCCCCATCTTTAAGAGTCTAACAAAAGTGGGATTTTCTCCCAGGAAAGCTCATGCAATAAATTAATTTGTTAGTCTATAAAAGTTCCACAGGACTCCTTGTTTGCTCTTCTGAACTAAACTCACACGGCTATCTCTTTGGAGCTTGAGCACAAGAAATGATGATGTATGCCTTGTAGAGCTCCCCAGACTATTTAGGCAATACAACACAATTGTGGAAATTAAATAAATCCCTATCAGAAATGCAAAAGTGTAGCAAAACAAACAAGGAATTTTGTGGCACTTTTAAAGGATACCCCAACACCCTCCCTAATCCCCCTTGCCCTGCTGCTGTCTCCCCACTCCCCCAAGTCACCCCAACCCCCTCCTTAACCCTCCCGCACTGCTGCCGGCTCCCCCGAGTCACCCCAACCCTCTCCCTAACCCACTGTCCTGTCGCTGACTCCCCCCGCTTCCCTGGACCGACCTCCCCAAGCACCTTTTCCTGGCAGCTGCCGGTCCCCAACCCTCCCCCACTCAGGGTCCCCCCATTACCTGGCTGCCGGTCCCGGAGTGGCCACAGCACGGGCTGCTACTCCGGCATCTTGCCCAGACCCTGAGCATGATCTGAGCATACATCAGGGTATACGTTCTGCAGTCCATTCATGAAGCGTTTGAGTAGATTGTGTGAGAATATGGGTTTATCATCAATTTTGGCATGGAAGGCTGAGATTGCTGCGAGGTGTACCTTCAGTGAGCTGTTTGTGTAACCCATATGCCTCTCTTTGAGAGACCTACTGAGGGTGGGTTACTGTTGTTGGGCAGATTAGCTACCCACAACCAGAAATTTCTGGAAGCAGGGTGTGGTAGCATTTTTGAGCATGCTCCACAGTGTACCCTGCTGGTCTGATGTGATGTTGTCAGTCGGATGACTGGAGAGCAGCAGCCTGTGCAGACAGCAGGCAGGAGCTGCCTTGAGGGAGACCATGTGCTCAGTGTTCTGGAGAGGAGCTGAGCCAGGAGTGAACAAGATGTTTTCTCCATGTAAAGGAGTCATCTGCGACAGACCTTGCAGACATGCATATGGGACTGAGGGCTGGTTGCAGAGGAGAAGAGAGAGCCTGCATGGAATGCTACAGAGGATCCCAGCAAAGAAAGAAGAGGACAGCTATTTCTTGCCACTCAAGCTTCCACACTGGAACAGAGACTGTAGCTGAGAGTTGGGTGAACTCCACACAGACTTTGGGACTCTTGGGTATCTTTCATGCAAGGGATTGTTCTTGGTTAATTGTAGTTTGTTTTCTTAGGATAAGGTTCATTTAGTTAGTAGTTAATAAAGTTCATTGTTACGTTTGTTTTTAGTAGTATTTTAATGTGTGAGTGTAGCTCTGAGCAAGCTTCGCCGTGAGTCCTGTACAGACTGGATCCTGGGTCTCCAGCTGCTTTCCCCACAGGGATTGGGATTGATTTCTGTGAGGCACTGGAGAAGGGTAATTAAATGAATTTAGCCCACCTGAAGGTTACATTTGCAAGATCCCCATGTTTCAACTGGAGGATGTATTCCAAGATGTATGGAAGCAGCACAGAGCATGGTGAGATTTTCCTATCCTCAAATTATTTATTGAAGCTACACCATTTTTGGAGATATGTTTTAAGTGTAGATGGTTTCCAGCTATTTAGTAAGATGTTCTTTACTTTTTCTGAGCATTGGCGTTCAACAGATTGCAGCCACTGATCAGCCATGCTGTCAGGTGTAGTTTGTCTAGGAAAGGATGAAGCACTCGCCCGGTGTCCTGGTGAAGAAGGTTCTTGCATAACAGCAGCGGAATTGGATCGGCAATGGACATCCGGAGAAGGTAAGGAAACCAGATTTGCCTTGGCCAAGAAGAGGTGATGAGGATTATTGTTACTCCATCTGCTTTGGTTTTCTGTATTGTCCTGTGTATCAAGGGTACAGGTGGGAATGCATATCATAGGTATCCGTACCAGTTCAGGAGGAAAGCGTCTCCTAGTGATTGGTCTCCGATCCCTGCCCTGGAGCAGAAGGCTGGGCATTTCCGGTTCGCCTCTGTAGCGAAGAGATCTATGTCCGGGAAACCCCAGTGGTGGAATATGCTGTGCAATACGTGAGTATTGAGCTCCCATTTGTGTTTGTTCATGAAGTGTCTGCTGAGTGTGTCTGCTATGGTATTTTAGCAACCCGTTAAGTATGAAGCTGATATATTCACAGCATGCTTGATACACCAATTCCAGAGGCCAACTGTCTCTGAACATAAGGATTGAGAATGGGCACCACCCTGTTTGTTTATATAATACATGCACGCTACATTGTATCATGATTTTTACAGTTTTATTCTTTATCATAGGAAGAAAGTAGGCACATGCCTTCCGTATGGCTCGTAGTTCGAGGAGGTTGATGTGGAGGCACATTTTGTGTATGGACCAGCGACCTTGAGTGGAGTGACCTTCCAGGTAAGCACCCCATCCTAGCAGGGATGCCTCCGTCATTATAAATGTGGTGGGTGGGTCTTGAGTGAATGGTATTCCTTTTAGTATGTTGTGTGGTTGTAGCTCCCATTGTAGGGTGTGTTTGACTGCGCTTGGCATTGAAACTATTTTGGACAGGATGTACCTGTTTGGTTTGTATATGGAGTTGAACCACACTTGTAGGGTTTGCATGTGAAGGCAAGCATGAGGAACTACCACTATTGTGGCCGACATATGGCCTAGTAGCTGTAGGCAATTGCGTACTGTTATTGTCAGGCTGCCTACTATGGTGTTGATGAGATGTACTATGGTGCTGAATCTCTTGAAGGGTAGTGAGGCTCACGCTTTTGTTGCGTCTAAATGGGCCCCTATAAACTCCAGTTGTTAGATACGGGTTAATATAGATTTTTGGTGGTTTATCATAAGTCCAAGTTTGGAAAACAGAACTATTGTTTCCTGGTTCCCTTGCTGTGCTTGCTGTTGGCTGTTTGATTTTAGTAGGCAGTCGTCCAGGTATGGATAAATGATTATCCCATGCTGTGTAAGTAAGCTGTTACGACCGCTAACACTTTCGAGAAGACTCTCGGGGCTGTGGATAAGCCAAATGGGAGTACTCTGTATTGATAATGATCTTTCTCGATCACGAATCTGAGAAATAGTCTGTGCATCGGGTGAATTGTTACATGAAAGTAAGCGTCTTGTAGGTTGAGGGATGAATACCATTCCCCTTGTTCCAGCGTTGGAATTATGTTTGAAAGAGTGACCATCTTGAATCTGTGATTTTTCACAAATTTGTTTAAGCGTCTTAGATCCAGTATGGGTCTCCATCCTCCATTTTTCTTTTGTGTCAGGAAATAACGCGAATAGAACCCTTTCCCTTGGAATTGTTGAGGTACTGGTTCTATTGCTCCTAAGGAGAGCAGACGATTTATCTCTTGTCTTAGGAGTTGTATGTGAGATGTATCCCTGAATAGGGACGGGGAAGGTGGGTGTATGGGGGGAATTGAAATGAAGGGTATGGAATAACCTTGTTGGATAATTTCTAACACCCATCTGTCCAATGTTATGGACCTCCAGTTGTTTAGGTACGGTCAAAGACGATGGCCAAAAGGTGTCGTCGTGTAGATCACTGGGTCGGGGAGGTTGTTCAAACCCTCGACCAAAGTTTCAAAATTGCTGTTTCGATGATGATGGTTGTTGAGAGGTCGAATGATTATTGGAGTTATTCTGACGTCTTCTTATTGACCTCTGTCTGTTCCTGTCTTCTTGTTGTCTTTGCTGTGGGTACTGGTTGTATCTGCAATTATACGGTTGACAGCTGTATTGTCTCCATCGTGGGGCAGGTGTATATATACCGAGTGTGCAGAGAGTGGCTCAGGAATCTTTCATTGTATGCATGGCATTGTTGGTATTCTTCCCGAATAACTTGGTTTTATCAAATGGGAGGTCCACTATGATCGACTGTAGTTCTCTTGGGAGAGCTGCAGAATGCAGCCAATAATCTCAACACATGACTATTGCTGTTGCTGTGGTTCTCGCTGTCTGAGGGATCCAAACAAATGTGGTTGTATCTTTGGGCTTGGCTATAGACAATATCAAGAACAGCTCTGCAGGCTGCTTTAGATGCCACAGACGCAGCAGCGAGAACCCTCTCCAGCACATCATCAAGGATCTGCAACCTATCCTGGAAGGAAGGCAATCCCTCACCCTCTCAAACCTTGGGAAGTAGGCCTCTTCTCACTTACAGACAGCCCCCCAACCTTAAGCAAATACTCACCAGCAACTACATACCATACAACAAGAACACTAAGCCATGTACCTACCCCTACAACAAATCCCATTGCCAACTCTGCACTCATATCTACTCAAGAAAGACCATCATAAGTCCTAATCAAATCAGCCACTCCACCAGGGGCTCATTCACCTGCACATCTACTAATGTGATATATGTCATCGTGTGCCAACAATGCCCCTCTGCCTTATACATTAGTCAAACTGGACTGTCTCCGTGCAAAAGAATAAATGGACACAAATAAGACATCAATAATGATAACACTTCAATTTCCCTGGACATTCTGTAACAGATATGAAAGCTACAGTAATTCAGCAAAATAACTTCAAAACCAGACTTCAGTGTGAAACTGCAGAGCTGGAATTCATATGCAAATTTGGCATCATCAGATTGGGTCTGAACAGGGAATTAGAATGGCTAACTCGTTACAAAAGGTAGTTTCCCTCTCTTTTAACATTCTCACTTTCCCATCTATTGTTCTCAAAAGCCAACATTGACACTGTTTGTATCAAAATAACTTGTTTGATTTGCTGAAATAGAACAACAGACTCTGGCATCCAAAAATAAAATAGCAGGGCTTTTACCAGCTTTGGTGAGGAAACACAGAAGAGGAGCTCCCTCTGGTGTCCAAAAATAAAATTGCAGGCACCTTTATTAGGCAATCAGTAGAACCCTGCACAGATACAAAAATGTGGATCCGCAACCGATCCATATCCGAGACATGTAAGCACGTATCCGATCCGCAATCCGCATCTTCATGTTTTGTGGGTACCCGCAACCACCTACCTCCTCCCCCCGTCTTGCAGCAGCTGTGCTCGGCTCCTCATCATTACACTGTGCTTCTGTTTTGTGTTCCTGCCTGTGCGTGTTCTGTAATGTAACAACTTAAAAGCAGGGGCTTAGTAAATGCGCACACACTGTTTTGATTTTAAACAACATTATAGAGAGTCCTAAGGATCCTGGTACAACCTTTGTGTTTTCTTCTGGGGCAGCTGCATGTCAGTTCCTGGATTGGTAGAGAGCAGCAGCTGCCTCACACAGAGCCCGAGAAAGGGGGCAGCGAGGACAGCACTAGCCAGCAGCTCCCAATACTGTTTGTTCACAGCCCTACTGGCCCTGATCATCTGGTTATTCCACCTACTAGAGCGAAGATCAGGTCACTCAACTGTTCAGCATGGGCAAGGTAATTCATTCAGCTGAGCAATCAGATTGGGAGGCTGACAGACAGAGAAGGGGGGAAGCAGCAGCCCATCTACTGATGTGCGTGGGCTCTGGCGAGGTAGGTTCAGGGAGCCCGAGAAACAGCTGAGAGGGGAGAGAGTTGCCAACAGCTCCCAGTGTTTTTCAGAGACTTCGATGGCTCCGATCTGAGCAACTATTATTCTGCCTGAACTGGGCTGGGAAGTCTGGGCTGCTGCAGTTTCTCAGCTGATCAGTGGAGCTGGGGACTGGCCACTGAAACTGAACACCAGCTCTGATGGGCTCGGCTCTGGCTCTCACAGTCTGGAGTCAAAGACTGAAGGACAGCTGGGGGCGGGACCCAGGACCGGGATGAGCCAGTAAAAGCCCTATGCTGTTCAGAGCCCCGGCTAGCCCAGGTCTCAGCAACTCTTAGTCTCCTGGGGCTGGTCTTGTGAAACAGGGGCTGCTGAGATCACTCATTTGTTTGGTGCTGGGGGGAGTGGCCGGCAGTGGGGAACGTGGGAGGGGGGCAGTGGCCGGCAGTGGGGGACGTGTTACTCCGCCTGGACTGGCCCCTGGATTCAGTCAGAGCTGCAACTGTAACTAATCAGATGTTCTGGGCAGAGCAACGGTGCTCTCTGCATGTACAGCTGTGACCAGATAAAAATAGTATCCATACCCGAGCTACATCCGCAGCAATGGGTCTGCAGATATCCGCATTTGCACCCATGGATGTGGATATCCACAGATAAGAAGCGGATATCCGCGGATCTGCAGGGCTCTAGCAATCAGAAGATTTAGTGGCATTTTGGCGGCAGGAAACTTTTCAGTCGCAGGGCGTCTAGGCGCTTTCTTTTGAAGCTGGGTGCCTACCTGCCCACCAATTTTGTCCAGCCCTGCATCACCAATCTTTGAGGGGGTCAACAGGAGCACAAGGGTGATCAGTGGATATAGTAAACTTGGACTTTCAGAAAGCCTTTCACAAGGTCCCTCACCAAAGGCTTTTAAGTCTTCACAAGGTCTTTCACCAAAGGATCTTAAGTAAAGTAAGAAATCATGTGATAAGATGGAAGGTACTCTCATGGATCAGTAGCTAATTAAAGAAAGGAAACAAGGAATAGGAAGAAATGGTCAGATTTCAGAATGGAGGGAAGTACACAGTGGGCTCCCACCCAAGGACCTGTGCTGTCCAGCATATTTTTAAATGATCTTGAAAAAAGAGGTAAGTATCAGGTGACAAATATGAACTGGAATATAAATATTGAACTTACATTTCAGTGTATAGTATATGAAGCAATATAAATATATAAAAGCAATATAAAGTCATTGTCTATATGAAATTTTAGATTGTACTTACTTCACTGGTGCTTTTAATGTAGCCTGTTGTAATACTTGGCAAATATATATATGAGCTGATGTACCCAATGGAAGCCCTCTGCATATCCCCAAAGGTACATGTACCACTGATTGAGAAACACTTTTCTAGGTTTACACAGGCTGAATTAAATACCACTAACTTAAATATTATTTAGAATTATAAAATCATAGAATCATAGGGTTGGAAGGGACCTCATGAGTCATCTAGTCCAACCCCCTGCTAAAAGCAGGACCATTCCCACTAAATCATCCCAGCCAGGGTATTGTCTAACCCAGGAGTCGGCAACCTTTGTCAACCCCTGTGCCGGCCCCTCCTCCTCGACCCTCAGTTGGTGCCGACGACCCACTCCTGGAAAAATGCCACCTGGAGTGGCTCCTCTCGGCAGCGTGACTGGGGACCCCTATCCCCAGGCACACCATGGAAAGAAGTTGCTTGGAGACACTCCTTTTGGTGGCAGCACGCCACAGAGAGAAGCTGCTCTGGGTGGCTTCTTTACATGCTATGCCTGGAGCATGGACATAGCAGGGACCTCCGCACTGCAGCCGCCCCTGAAAGAAGCCACTCAGTGTCTTTTGGTGGCAGGTGTGGCAATTTCTGTGGAGCCACAGAGGATACCGAGTGCCACTCCAAATGGACTTGTGTGCCACACTTGGCAAGCGTGCAGGGGGTTGCCTACCCCTGGTCTAACTGGACCTTAAATATCTTCAAAGACAGAGATTCCATCACCTCCCTAGGTAACCCATTCCAATGCTTCACCACCCTCTTAGTGAGAAAGTTTTTCCTAATATCCAACCACGACCTTCCCAGCTGCAACTTGAAAGCATTGCTCCTTGTTCTGTCCTCTGTTACTACCAAGAACAGCCTAGTTCCCTCCTCTTTGGAGCACCCCTTCAAGTAGTTGAAGGTTGCTATCAAATCCCCCCTCAGTCTTCTCTTCTGCAGACTAAATAAACCGAGTTCCTTCAGTCTTTCCTCATACGTCATGTGCCCTAGCCCCCTAATCATTTTCATTGCCCTCCACTGGACTCTTTCTAATTTGTCCACATCCTTTCTGTAGTGGGGAGCCCAAAACTGGATACAGTATTCCAGATGCGGCCTCACCAGTGCCCAATAGAGGGGAATAATCACATCCCTCGATCTGCTGGCAACGCTCCTACTGATGCAGCCCAATAGCCATTGGCCTTTCTGGCAACAAGAGCACACTGTTGACTCATATCCAGCTTCCCGTCCACCATAACCCCCAGGTCCTTTTCTACAGTGCTGCTACTTAGCCTATTGGTCCCCAGCCTGTAGCAGTACATGGTATTTTTCCGTCCTAAGTGCAGGATTTTGCACTTGTCCATGTTGAACCTCATGAGATTTCTTTTGGCCCAATACTCCAATTTGTCAAGGTCTCCCAGAATCCTGTCCCTGTCCTCCAGTGTGTATACCATTCCCCCCAGCTTGGTGTCATCTGCAAACTTACTGATCGTGCAATCAATCCCATCACACAGATCATTAATGAAGATGTTGTACAGAACGGGCCCCAGGACTGACCCCTGGGGCACTCCACTCGTTACTGTTTGCCAACTAGACATCGCGCCATAGATTCCTACCTGCTAAGCCCGATGACCTAGCCAGTTTTCTATCCACCTTACGGTCTACTCGTCCAACCCATACTTCCTTAACTTGCCGATGAGAATGCTGTGGGAAACTGTATCATAAGATTTGCTAAAGTTGAGGTATATCACATCGACGGCTCTTTCCCACATCCACAAATCCAGTCATCTCATCATACAAGGCAATCAGTTTGATAAGGCATGATTTGCCCTCAGTAAATCAATGCTGACTGTTCCTGATCACTCTATTTTTCTCCAAGTGTTTCAGGATGGATTCTTTGAGGACCTGCTCCATAATTTTTCTAGCGATTGAGGAGAGGCTAACTGGTCTGTAGTTCCCTGGATCCTCCTTTTTCCCTTTCTTGAAGATAGGTACTATATTTGCCTTTTTCCAATCCTCTGGGACCTCCCCTGTTTGCCACGAGTTTTCAAAGATAATGGTCAGTGGCTCTGCAACTTCCTCAGCACTCTCAGATGCATTTCATTGAGCCCCATAGACCTGTGCACATCCAGCTTCTTTAAGGAGTCCCTAACCTGCCTTTCCATCACTGAGGGCTGCTCTCCTTCTCTCCATTCTGCATTATCCAGTGTAGTAGCCTGGGAGCTGACCCTCCCTGTGAAGACTGAAGTAAAAAAAGCATTGAGGACTTCAGCCTTTTCCGCATCATCCACCATGAGGATACCTGCACCATTCAGTAAAGGACCTACACCATCCCTGTTCCTCTTCTTGTTACTGACATACTTGTAGAACTCCTTTCTATTATCCTTCACATTACTTGCTAGTTGCAACTCCAATTGCCCTTTGGCCTTTCTGATTTTATCCCTGCAGTCCCGAGCAATATATTTATATGCCTCCCTAGTCATCTGTCCAAGCTTCCACTTCTTGTAAGCTTCCCTTTTATGTTTCAGCTCTATGCAGAGTTCTCTGCTAAGTCACACTGGGTGCCTTCCACATTTGCTGTTCTTTCTACACATCAGAATGGTATCTTCCTGCGCCCTTAAAAGGGTTTCTTTAAAATACAGCCAGCTCTCTTGGACGCCTTTCCCCTTCAGATCAGCCTCCCAAGGGATCCTGCCCATCAGTTCCCTAAGGGAGCCAAAATCTGCTTTAGTGGGGAATTTCTGTGAGATACCACTGGAGACAAGTGCCCAAAGTGGGGTCTGTGATCCTGGATCGGATGCCAGGTGCAGAGACTTCTCATGATGAGTTTTAACTGGCAATCCCTCACGTTTCTGGTGTGGGGCCTGAGATTATGGCAGTGGAAGCACTTTTGTAGGATGTGTGTCTCACCAAGGCAGCACACACACTGTGAATGTCTGTCAGAAACTGGAATTGATGACCAGAAAGTGAGACAACATTAAAAACCTGGAAAGCCAGGCATGCCCCTTAGAATAGGGTTTCTCCCATGAGAAGGGTAACTACAATACACTAAAGCAGTGGTTCTCAACCTTTTGTGGGTCGTGACATCCTTGTCAGTATGCGCGATCCTACAGGACACACTGCATACCCTTCCCCTGCCCTCAACACACCTACCGATGTGTGGCAACACAATAATGTTTCCCAACACAGTGGTTAAGTACCAGGGCACTAAAGTGTATAATAATACATTATATTTAAAGGGAATTTTTATAGAAAAAAATAAACGGAGAAGAGAAAAGAGTAGGTAAATTATTAACTAACTAAATTAGATTCTAAAACTACTACTCTAAAGCTAAAATTTAGCTATATCTATACTGACAGCAGCAAAGTCACTGCCATCAGATCGGTTTTTCCAGTTCAATTCAGCAGCAGTGAAGACAAGTTCAATCAACCTGGCAGTCGACTTAATAAAACCACCTTCAAAAAAAGTGTAGTGCTGCATTGACAGAAACACATTTCCTCTTGGTATAGCACAGTGGAGATGCAATGCTAAAGTGGAGTTACAATGTTGATGGGAGTTATGTAAGCTTCGCAGCATAGCTTGCATAACTCCCACTGACTACCACCAAATTTTGCGGCATGGTAGACCGGGCTGCAGACTAAAGGTAAACTCAGAAGCACCACCAATTGTTCCACCTCAAGACAAGGACAGTAGAGAAAGAACTGATGGGGGAGTTTGGTCATACACTGGTATGTAACCGCCAGACACAGCATGATATGGGGACAGTGCATGTGTGATCCAATCAGGCACTGCTACTGAAATTCTCCAAATACAAGCACAGGCATGCAGATTCACCTATAGTGGAACATCCACAAGGATACTCCTCAAAGAAGAACAATCTGACTACTTGAGTTACACAGGAGGATATATATAGAAGCCATAAGTGCTCCTCCCAAATCTCCGTCTAGTTTCTCCAATCTCCCCATCCCTGGGACACCCTGCACTCACCACCCCCTTATAGTCCTATATTTTCTCTTTACTTTAAAATACAGATCACCGTTACCAGAGAGTTATGATCACTCCAATTACAACTAACAAACTTTCATACTATTTTCTTTATGAAATTTACATAGTTACTCTTTAACTGTTCATTCTTGATGACTCTCAAGAAGTCCCCATCCAAATAAACTTTTGATTATACTAAGGTATCCAAGTCTTCTTGTACAGCTTCATTTTTTCCTATTAACAATACATTCCCAAAAGTATTTTGATTTTTCTATGCTTCTTTGTTGGGTTTCACCATCTGTCCAGGTATTTTCAGCATTTTATCCTTTGTTTCCACCACTAGATTATTCTCTTGTTTTTCTGAGATTTGGATTTCTATCCCAAGTGAGTGAAACAGCAGGAATAAAAGAGAGGGTAGGTGGAACTGGGGGGGGAAATCAAATAATTGTTTTTTATTTCCTAATGAAGTCATAATACCTCAGGCGAGTGGGGAAGGACGACACCGGGAGAAATTGCAAGGAGGAAGATGCTACAGGAGGGAGAATCAACAGGAAAAAGTAGGGCAATGGGCCCAGTATCTTAGATGCCTGTACACAAATGCGAGGAGCCTGGAAAACAAGCAGGAAGAATTGGTGGTACTGGCACAAACAAGGAACTATGATATAATTGGAATAACAGAAACGTGGTGGGACAGCTTGCATGACTGGAGCACTACCATGGATGGATATAAATTGTTCAGGAAGGACAGGCAGGGAAGAAGGGGGGGGAGGAGTAGCGCTATATGTAAAAGAGCTATATGACTGCTCGGAGCTCCACTATGAAAGTGGAAACAAGATGGTTGAAAGTCTATGGGTTAAGTTTAGGGGTGAATGCAACAAGGGGGATGTTGTGGTGGGTGTCTGCTACAGACCGCCAGACCAGAAAGAGGAGGTGGATGAGGTGTTCTATGGACATCTAACAGAAGTTTCCAGATCATCGCAGGCCCTGGTTTTTATGGAGGACTTCAATTATCCTGACAACAGCAGTGCACAGGCAATCCAGGAAGTTTTTGGAGAATATTGAGGACAACTTCCTAGTACAAATGCTGGAGGAACCAACTAGGGGCCTTGCACCTCTAGACCTATTGCTCACAAACAGAGAAGAATTGATCGGGGAAGTAGAAGTAAATGGCAACCTGGGCAACAGAGACCATGAGATGGTGGAGTTCAGGATCCTGATCAATGGAAGGAAGGAAAGAAGCAGAACACACACCCTGGACTTCAGAAAAGCAGATTTTGGCTCCCTTACAGAGCTGATGGCAGGATCCCTTGGGAGGCTGATCTGAAGGGGAAAGGTGTCCAAGACAGCTGGCTGTATTTTAAAGAAACCCTGTTAAAGGCACAGGAAGATAACATTCCAATGTGCAGAGAGAACAGCAAATGTGGACGGCGACCAGCGTGGCTTAGCAAGGAACTCTGCAGGGACCTGAAACATAAAAGGGAAGCTTACAAGAAGTGGAAGCTTGGACAGATGACGAGGGAGGCGTATAAAGATATTGCTCGGGACTGCAGGGATAAAATCAGAAAGGCCAAAGGACAATTGGAATTGCAGCTAACAAGAGATGTGAAGGATAACAGAAAGGGGTTCTATAAGTATATCAGCAACAAGAAAAGGATCAGAGGTGGTGTAGTCCCTTACTGAATGGGGCAGGGATCTTCGTGGTGGATGGTGCGGAAAAGGCTGAAGTCCTCAATCCTTTTTTTACTTCAGTCTTCACAGGGAGGGCCAGCTCCCAGGCTACTACACGGGGTAATGCAGAATGGACAGAAGAGCGGCCCTCGGTGATGGAAAGTCTGGTTAGGGAACACGTAAAGAAATTGGATGTGCACAAGTCCATGGGGCCGGATGAACTGCATCCGAGGGTGCTGAGGGAGTTGGGGGAAGTGATTGCAGAGCTGCTGGCCATTATCTTTGAGAACTCGTGGCGAACAGGGGAGATCCCGGAGGATTGGAAAAAGGCAAATATAGTACCTATCTTTAAGAAAGGGAAAAAGGAGGATCCGGGGAACTACAGACCGGTCAGCCTCACCTCAATCCCTGGGAAAATCATGGAGCAGGTCCTCAAAGAATCCATCCTGAAACACTTGGAGGAAAATAGAGTGATCAGGAGCAGTCAACATGGATTCACCAAGGGCAAATTGTGCCTGACCAACCTGATTGCCTTCTATCATGAGATGACTGGATTTGTGGATGCGGGAAGAGCCGTTGAAGTGGTATACCTTGCCTTTAGCAAGGCTTTTGATACAGTTTCCCACAGCATTCTCGTCGGCTAATTAAGGAAGTATGGGTTGGACGAGTGGACCGTAAGATGGATCGAAAATTGGCTAGATCAATGGGCTCAGCGGGTAGGAATCAATTGCTCAATGTCTGGTTGGCAACCACTAACGAGTGGAGTGCCCCAGGGGTCGGTCCTGGGGCCAGTTCTATTCAACATCTTCATTAATGATCTTGATGATGGAATAGAGTGCGTGCTTAGTAAGTTCGCGGATGACACGAAGTTGGGGGGAATGGTAGATACTCTGGAGGGCAGGGACAGGATCCAGGGAGACTTGGACAAATTGGAACACTGGGCCAAAAGAAACCTCATGTGGTTCAACAAAGACAAGTGCAAAGTCCTGCACTTAGGACGAAAAAATCCCATGCATTGCTACAGGCTGGGGACCGATCGGCTAAGTAGCAGCACTGTAGAAAAGGACCTGCGGGTTATGGTGGACGGGAAGATGAATATGAGCCAACAGTGTGCCCTTGTTGCGAAAAAGGCCAATGGCATATTAGGCTGCATCAGTAGGAGTATTGCCAGCAGATCGAGGGATGTGATAATTCCCCTCTATTCAACACTGGTCAGGCCGCATCTGGAATACTGTGTCCAGTTTTGGGCTCCCCACTACAGGAAGGATGTGGACAAATTAGAAAGAGTCCAGCGGAGGGCAACGAAAGTGATTAGGGGGCTGGGGCACATGACTTATGAGGAGAGACTGAAGGAACTACGCTTATTTAGTCTACAGAAGAGAAGATTGAGGGGAGATTTGATAGCAACCTTCAACTACGTGAAGGGGGGCTCCAAAGAAGAGGGAGGTAGGCTGTTCTCGAGGGTAACAGAGGACAGAACAAGGAGTACTGGTTTCAAATTATAGCTGGGGAGGTCAAGGTTGGATATTAGGAAAAACTTTCTCACTAGGAGGGTGGTGAAGCATTGGAATGGGCTACCTAGGGAGGGGGTAGAATCTCCATCTTTGGAGATTTTTAAGGCTCGGTTAAACAAAACCCTGGCTGGGGTGATTTAGTGGGAGTGGTCCTGCTTTTTAGCAGGGGGTTGGACTAGATGACCTCGTGAGGTCGCTTCCAACCCTATTTTTCTATGATTCTATGAAATGTAGATTTTCCTTGTGTAGTCTCTTTGTGTATGTCTACACTGGAGGCTCTGTTAAGTCGACTTGAAGTCGACCTTGTTAAGTCAACGTAGAGAGTCCACATTGAACATTCCTGTCGACTGCCTGCGTACACACTGACAGGTGCTAGGTCAACGGAGGAGTGGTAAATTTGGGTAGACCTGGGAGGGGGCCTAGAGGCCAATTAGGTCGACTTAAGGGCTTTCCCCGTCTACACTGGCTTAAGTTGACTTAATAGGGTTGACTTAAGCGTTAAGTCGCCCGTAAGAGGTGGTGTTATTAAGTCGACTTAAGGAAGCACTTAAGTCAATTTAATAAAAGCCCAATGTGGACCCAGCAGTCTGTAGGCCGACTTAACCTTCCTTAATTTGACCTACGGCTCCAGTATAGACATACCCTTATTGTGTAAAACTGACTTTGGAAGCTGAATGACAATTTAAATGGGTATCCCCAATAGTAGCTGTGTGGGTGGGGGGGGAGGGAGGGAAGGTGGTAACAGCACCATATGCATTCTTTCCACTTTCATCTCTTCTAAAGAGCTCAGATTTAAAAAAACTGCAGTTAATTTTTTTACACACTGGACAGAATTTCCTCCTTCAGGATTTTCCAACAGTCTCTTAATTCTGATATTGTTCCTTCTCACTCTGTTTTCTATATCATCCAATTTATGATCTCTCTGGGTGCGTCTACACTTGAAAATTAAGTCGACTTAAGCTTGCTTATGTCGACTTAATTACCCCACGTCGACCCTACAGTTTCCTTAAGTCGAATTAAGCAGCTGCTTAAGTCGACTTAAGGAAATTCAAAACCGACTTTATAACACCTGGTATATAGTCGACTTTGAGGCTTAAGTCGAATTAAGCCAGTGTGGACGTGGGCATGGGTCCCTTCTCACCGGGACCACTCAGGTCCTGGCAAGAAGGGACTTGCTTCCTTCTCCCCAGGACCTGCGCTCCAGCTGCTGAGCAGCTGGAGCTTGGACCATGGGGAGAAGGAAGCCCCACGTTCCCCATGCTCCCTCCTAGCCGGGACCCTGCGGTCCCAACGAGGAGGGAGAGCTGGAGACCCGCACTCCAGCTGCCAGCTGCTCAGCAGCTGGAGCGCAGGCTGGGACCCACGCTCCAGCTGCTCAGCAGCAGGCAGCTGGAGCGGGGATCCTGGCAAGAAGGGACCCTCAGGGCTTCCTTCTCACCGGGAGCTGTCCTGGCGAGAAGAAAGCCCCGTGGTCCCAGCGAGAAGGAAGCCCCGCGGTCCCTTCTGGCCGCGACCGCTTGGTCCGGCTAGGAGGGAGCCTGGGGCTCCCTTGGCCAGGACCGCTCGGTCACAGCTAGCCAGCGCCGTGCTCCAGCTGTTTAGGGGGCCTCCAGCTGTTTCCCTAAACATGCTGGGCTGGCTCTACCTGGACCGAACAAGTCGACTTAGAGAGTCCAGTGTAGACTCTCTTAAGTCGACTTAGTAAGGCCCCCTTTAAGTCACAGAATCATAGAATAATAGGGTTGGAAGGGACCTCACGAGGTCATCAAGTCCAACCCCCTGCTAAAAAGCAGGACTACTCCCACTAAATCATCCCAGCCAGGGTTTTGTCTAACCGAGCCTTAAAATTCTCCAAAGATGGAGATTCTACCACCTCCCTAGATAGCCCATTCCAATGCTTCACCACCCTCCTAGTGAGAAAGTTTTTCCTAATATCCAACCTTGACCTCCCCAGCTGTAATTTGAAACCATTGCTCTTTGTTCTGTCCTCTGTTACCCTCGAGAACAGCTTAGCTCCCTCCTCTTTGGAGCAACCCTTCAAGTAGTTGAAGGTTGCTATCAAATCTCCCCTCCGTCTTCTCTTCTGTAGAGACTTCTGTAGAGAGTGTGGACTCTCTAAGTCAACTTAATTCCCCAGTGTACACATAGCCTCTCTCTCTCTTTCTCTGTGTTTGTGTGTTTCAGCAACATCATGCACCTTTGCAGCAATGCCGTATTTCACTTGCTTCTCTTAGGACAGTGACCCAACTTTTCAAGTCAGTTACTTCCTTCTTTACTGCTTGAATCTTAGTCATCAGATCATTTCTCATCACCTTAAACTCAGAGATCAACTCCCAAATGTCTGCCTTGGTGACCGTGATTTTATTCAGCCTCACATTTCTGTCTGCTTTGGCTGCTACATATTCACATATAGTCTGAGAAGCCTCTCCACACCATGAGCTGGAAACACAGTGAGTGTTTGGGTTGATTTTTTTATTTATTTTGCAACTCCATCCTTTGTAAGACAGCCGCTTTAGTGGGTTGATGGAGGCATATTATTTTGTTCTCTGCTCAGAGCTCTAGCTTTCATTTTAGTGGCCATTTTGGTTCAGACCCCGACTGAGTCCCAAGACCTCCTTTTCTAACAACCAAACTACTATTTCCTCTCGTATATTATTTCTCAGGTAAAAACTGTATTAAACAAGAGTAAGGTTGAGAGTAAAAACAGTGCAAGAACATTGTAATTACAACAAAAACCCAACCATTTCAAACCCAAGAATTCACAGTTGAAGTAAAACAAGGTATGGAAATGTACAGTAAAAGCACTCAATCTTAAAACCACTTTGTAGGTATGCCAGGCAATATCATATATTTATGATCAGAACATAATAGAATGCCCCCAAATAGACGAAATTCAATTTTGCAGATTTTTTTTTTCCTTTTTTGTTTTGATCATGTTACTAAATGGTGGAGTTAAGAGGGTTTACCAAATGAAAAATCAAAGTTTATAAATCAGTTATTTATCTGAGTTGAGTATTTTATTGCTTTTACTACTGATGAAGGGAAACTTTGCTTCGTTAAAGAATGCATAAATAAAATATTAGACCAACAACATATAAAATCATGCCACACTATACCTCAGGTTTCAGATCTCTATGGACTACTCCTACATCATGCATGTGGCTCACAGCTGAAACAAGTTTGCGCATGATATAACTGGCTTCTGTCTCACTGAAGTGTTGCTTTTTCTGAATGCGTTCAAGCAATTCTCCCCCCTTCAGCAGTTCCATTACTAAAAATGTGTGAAGCTAGAAAACAAAAAACAGTTTAATGTAAGACTTCAGAAAATTTAGATTATATACCACCATTTTGAGGATTTTAAATATGAGGTCATAACTTTTTATTGTTTATGATTAAAAATACTATACAACTGTATTTAGAAAAAACAACAAAACCTATATTACTTAAAACAAAAAGATGTTGGAAAACAGCCTTTTAAACTGCAAAGCATAGCAGCAACATTTTCTCACAATTCCTTTTGCCTGATTCTTTCTTCTGCATCACAGCACATCTACCTTCCACTAGCTATGTACTATACTGTAGTAAGTCCTCTCTTTTAAGAGGTCAGGATGAGTAAGGCTTCTGTTTATAATGTTGTTCCTGAGTCCAGAAATAATAAGAACCAAATTCTACTCTTAGAGATCACTGGTACTCACGACTACCTTTGACCTCAATGAGATTCACTTATGCATCTCAGTGGGTAGAATCTAGCCTGAACAGAGGTGAACATTGCCAACTTCTACATGGGTGTATATTTTTATCATTATGCATGAAGAATTAGCCAAAGACACCAAGTTAATATCAGAAAAAGTTCCTAATTCTTTGCACAACCTCCTGAAAGTTTACTTCAAAATCTTTACTTATCCAGACCAACCTGATCTCTTTTTTTGAGAAGATAACAGATTTTTTGGATGAACAGAATCAAGTGGATCTAATTTATCTAGATTTCAATAAGGCATTTGATACAGTTCCACATAGGAATTATTAGTTAATTTGGAAAATATGGGGATTGATTTGAAAATAGAAATGTGAATTAAGGAACTGGTTAAAGGGGAGACAACAATATGTCATACTGAAAGGTGAACTCTCAGGCTGGAGGGGGGATACTAGTGGAGTTCCTCAGGGATCGGTCCTGGGACCAATCTCATTTAACCTTTTTATTACTGACCTGGGAATGTGCTAATAAAGTTTGCAGATGACACAAAGTTGGGAGGTGCTGCCAATACAGACAAGAATTAGGATATCATACAGAAAGATCTGGATGACCTTGCAAACTGGAGTAATAGTAACAGGATAAAATTTAATAGTGGAAAGTGCATGGTCATGCATTTAGGGTCTAATAACAAGAATTTTTCCTATAAGTTGAGGATGCATCAGTTGGAAGCGACAGAGAAGGAGAAGGACCTGGCATATGGGTTGATCACAGGATGACATTGAGCTGCCTATATGACTTGGCTGTGGAGGAAAAGCTAATGCAGTGCTAGGATGCATTAGACAAGGTATTTCCAATAGAGATAGGAAGGCGTTAGTACTGTTATACAAGGCGTTGGTGAGATCTCATCTGGAATATTGTATGCAATTCTGGTCCCCCATGTTTAAGAAAGGAAGATTGCTCATCTGAGCAGTAACCAATGTTCTTCGAGATCTGTGTCCCTGTTCGGGTGCTCTATTCCAGATGTTTGCCACGTCCTTGTGCCAAGGTCAGAGATTTTGTTCCCCAATCCTGCTCCAGCTGCATCCGCGCAACCGGTCTCGTGCTGCCGTTGGCACCACAAGCCGAGCAAACACGGCCAGCTTCCCTCAGTTCTGTTCCAACCACGAAGCATAGATTCACAGCTCCGTAGTAAAGGGGAGGAAGGAGGGAAATGGAGCACCCCAACAGGGGGACACATCTCAAGGAACATCAGGTAAGCAACCTTCCTTTTCTCTTTGAGTGGTGCTCCACTCCAGGTGCCTAGGGAGCAGTTCCTTTATGGAAGGAGGGTACTTAGGAGCTTGTGCTGTCTATTGTCAAAAGTACTGTGGTACCTAGAGCTGTATCTGCTGAGTGTTTGGTCAATAGCATAGTGTCTAGAGAACGTGTGTACTGAGGTCCATGTAGTGACCTTACAAATGTTGATTAGTGGAACATTTTTCAGGAAGGCCACAGTTGTGGCCATACCCCTTGTAGAATGGGTTTTAATGCATTCTGGGGGTGTTATGTAGAGTGAGTAACATGTGATTATGCAATCTTTTATCCATTTGAAGAGTCTCTGGTTGGAGACTGCCATCCCCTTCGAACGTTCTGCTATAGATATGAAAAGTCTTGGAGATTTCCGGAATTGTTTTGTTCTGTCTATGTAAAAGGCCAAGGCACGTCTGACATCTCGTGTGTGTAGCAGAGCTGAGTGGGAATCACTATGCAGCTTAGGGTAAAATGTAGGTAAGTTGATTTCCTGATGGATATGGAAGGAAGTGTTGATTTTCGGGATGAACCTTGGGTGTAGGCACAGGGTTATCTTGTCAGGGTGAAAGATTGTGTATGGCGGATCGGCCATGAGCACCGCCATTTTACCTACTCATCTAGCTGATGTTATGGCTATGAGGAAGGAGACCTTCATGGATAAGAATTTTAAGGAGCAGGTAGCCAATGGCTCAAAGGGTTTTCCGGCGATAGTTTGGAGGACTAGGTTTAAGTCCCAGGGTGTTAGCGGGTGGGGGTGGGGGAAGGGGAGGATACTTCTGGATACACATTCTGCAAGCCGTTCATGAAGCATTTGACCAGGTTTGTGAGAATATGGGTTTATTCTATATTTCTGAATGATTTTCCTGTGTTCACACCATTTATTGAATCTACACCATTTTTGGAGATACTTCTTATGTGTAGATGGTTTCTGACTGTTTAATAAAATGTTCTTCATCTGTTCTGAGCATCAGAGCTCATCAGACCGCAACCACTGACAGCCACGCTGTGAGGTGTAACTTGTCTAGGTGAGGATGAAGCATTCGGCCAGCATCCTGTGAAGAAGGTCCTTGTGTAGCAGTATTGGAATGACGATGGACATCTGGAGAAGGTAAAGGATCCAGGTTTGCCTTGGCCAGGCAGGGGCGATGAGGATTATTAGTGCTCGGTCTGATCTGTTTTTTTGTATTGCTCTGTGTATCGGGGTATAGGTGGGAACGCTTATAGTAGGTATCCCTTCTAGTTCAAGAGGAAACCGTCCCCTAATGATTAATCTCCGATTCCTGCTCTGGAGCAGAAGGCTGGGCATTTCCGATCCACATTTATCGCGAGAAGATCTATGTCCAGGAATCCCTATTGGTGAAATATGCAGCGTCCTACATGAACACTGAGTTCCCACTTGTTTTTCATTGCAAAGTGTCTGCTGAGTGTATCTGTTATGGTATTTTGCCAACCAGGTAAGTATGAGGCTGATATATTTACACCATGCTTGATACACCAATTCCACAGACGGATTGCCTCTGAGCATAGAGATTGGGAGCGGGCACCGCCTCGTTTGTTTATGTAGTACATACATGTGATGTTGTCTGTCATGATTTTGATTGTTTTGTTCTTTATGATAGGCAGAAATTGATGTGGAGACATGTCTCATATATGGACCAACGACCTTGAGCAGCGTGACCTTGAATGTAAGCACCCCATCCCAGTAGGGATGCGTCCGTTGTTATAACTGAGGTGGGTGGGTCTTGGGTGACTGGTATTCCCTTTAGTATGTTCTGTGGTTGTAACCACCATTTTAGAGAATGTTTGATGGCATTTGGCATTGATATCACTTTGCACAGGCTGTGCCTGCGTGGTTTATAGATGGAGTTGAGCCACTTTTGCAGGATGCGCATGTGAAGGTGAGCGTCAGGAACTACCACCATTGTGGCTGACATATGCCCAGGTAGTTGTAGGCAATTGTGTACTGTTAATGTTGGACTGCCTATTATAGTGTTGATGAGATTCATTATGGTGTTGAATCTCTTGAAGGGCAGTGAGGCTCACGTTTTTGTTGTGTCTAGATGGGCCCCTATGAATTCCAATTGTTGGGTAGGGATTAGCATTGATTTTTGGTGGTTTATCTTAAGTCCAAGTTTGGAGAACAGAGCTACTGTTTCTTGGTTCACTTGTTCTGCTTGTTTCTGATCGATTTTAGCAAGCACTCGTCCAGGTATGGGTAAATGATTATCCCATGTTTGTGTAAGTAGGTAGTTACTACGACTAACACCCTTGAGAAGCCAAAGGTTAATACTGTATATTGACAATGGTCTTGCTCGATCACAAATCTGAGGCATTTTCTGTGTGCCGGATGTATTGTTACATGAAAGTAAGCATCCTGGAGGTCAAGGGATGAATACCAATCCCCTTGTTCCAGCATTGGAATTATGTTTGAAAGAATGACCATCTTGAACCTGTGGTTTTTTACAAATTTGTTCAGGCATCAGAGATACAGTATGGGTCTCCATCCTCCATTTTTCTTTTGCATCAGAAAATACTGTAAATAGAACCGTTTTCCTCAGAATTGTTGAGATACTGGTTGTATTGCTCCTAAGGAGAGTAGACAATTTATCTCGTCTTAGGAGTTGTACATGAGATGTGTCCCTGATTAGGGATGGGGAAGGTGGGGGTGTGGGAGGAATGGAAATGAAGGGAATGGAGTAACCTTGTTGGATAATTTCTAAGACCCATTTGTCCAATGTTACGGACCTCCAGTTGTTTAAGTAGGGTTGAAGATGACGGCCAAAACATGTAGTCATGTGGAACGCTGGATCAGGGAAGTTGTTCAAACCTACGATCAATGTTTCAAAATTGTTGTTTTGACGATAATGATTGTTGAGAATTAGACTGGTTGTTATAGTTGTTTTGACACCTTCTTGCATCCTCTGTCTGTTCCTGTCTTGTTGTCTTTGTTGTGGGTACTGGCTCTATCTGCGATTATACGGTTGATAGCTGATTGTCTCTGTCTTGGGGCAGGTGTATATATGCCCAGTGTGCGGAGAGTGGCTCAGGAGTCCTTCATTGTATGCATGACGTTGTTGGTCTTCTCCCTGAATAATTTGGCTTTATCAAATGGGAGGTCCTCTATGACTGATTGTAGTTCCTTTGGAAGTGCTGCGGAATGCAGCCCGGAAGCTTGACACATGACTATTGCTGTTGCTGTGGTTCTACCTGATGTGTCTGCAGCATCTAGAGTGGCCTGAAGAGCTGTTCTTGAGATAAATTGGCCTTTGTTGCCCAGAGATTGGAATTGATTGAGATGGTCAGCAGGAATGACATTGAGGAAAGTCATGAATTTGGAGTAATTGTTGTGATCATAATTGGACAAGATTGGATAATTTGTCACTCTTAATTGTATGCTTGCTGAATAGTACACTTTGCGACCAAATGAGTCTACTCATTTCCACTCTTTTTCTTGTGGGGCAGATCTTTTATATGGCTGTTTACTTCATTGTTGTGCCGCTTCTACAATGGGTGAGTTCGGTGAAGGGTGCACAAATAAGTATTCTTTGTTTTTTAGTGGTATGTAGTATTTTTTATCAGTTGTTTTACATGTTGGAGTAATAATTGCTGGTGTCTTCCATGTGAGGTTTGCTAGGTCCATGACTGCATCATTCATAGGTAGTGCTATTCTGGAGGGAGTTGATTTTCTTAGGATCTTTAGGAGCTTGTGTTGAGATTGGGTCATCTCCTCTAATAAGATGTCAAGGTCCTGGACCACCCATTTATATAGTTCCTGGAACTGTTTGAAATCATCTGCACTTGTTGATGGATGTGGTATGACTGTTTCATCAGGAAGTGAAGAAGTATGAAGTGCTGCTTCCTCGTCATGGTCTTACAGAATATCCATTTCAGATGGTGCTTCAGGCTGTGTTTCCGTTGGAAAGTGGGAAGGACATGGTGGTGATGCTGTTTCCCCATATGAGCTGGGAGATCTGCTATAGGGTCTCATGTATGAAGACCACATATTCCAGTTCTGCCATTGCATCGGGAATGGCATAGGTGGAGCCATCCATGGGGGTAGGTACCATGGATTGTCTGTGTGACCCCTGTGGTCACGTCTGTATGATAATGGCGATCGTGCCTGTTTTGGTGAACGATGTGGGGAGAAGCCAGTCAGTACCTCATTCTCATTATCAATGTCAGAGAAAGGTGAAAATTGTGGTGAGTCAGAATTGTCTGAGTTGATGTGATGATATTTCTGTTTTTGTTTGCCCGTAGGAGCCATGGAGGCAGCACTGCCTTGTGTTTGCTGTTGGAGAGTTGGTGCCGTGGTTTGTGTTGTTCCTGACATGGAATGCATAGCAGGGGTCTTTGGTACCGAAGTCATTGTCGATGCCGGGAGCTGCGGTTGCTGTATCACTTACCGGTACTGGTCCATGACTCAGCACTGTTTTGTTGTTCGGCTCTGCTCTAGGACATGGTGCTGTGGATGGTGGTACCAGTGCATGCTTGTGCGGCAGAAGGGAGGAGGTCGATGCCAACCAGGACCTCAGCTCCACACCAGGGATTTTATCCCTTGGCACCCTGTCAGCAACGGTACTGAGCGGTTTTAAAGTTTCCACTGGTTTTGGCGGCGCTGCCCTCTTATTAGGAGGGCTCCTTGATGGGGTGGACAATCTTTTTCTCTCGTCCCTGCCCCTACACTTCGGAGAAGCGTTGTGATCAAAGTCGGAGGCTGGTCTTAAAGATTTTTCAAGAAGGAAGTTCTTGAGGTGCAGCACCCTGTCTTTTTGTGCCATGCTTTTAGGTTTTTACAGTGAGAGCATGCTTGAGTGATATGCTCCTCACCTAGGCAGCAGATACACTGAGAATGCCCATCAGAAATGAGCACAGCTTCTCTACAAAGGGAGCAGTGCTTAAATCCCGTTGAACTGGGCATTTTTATAAATTATGAAGGAAAAGTTTCTTCCACTTTTCTCTTCTCTCTCTTTTTTTTTTTAAAACAAGGGCTTAAAACTAAGACTGAATAAACTATTACTAGACATATAACTATAAGTAAAGCTACTATTTTTTCTAATTTCAGGTATCATGAGAAGCAGTAGGGGACTCCGTCTCGAACCGAAGACAGTTGTAAAGGAACTAAGGAAGGCTGGCCACATTCGTGCAGCTCATGACACCAACGGCAGCGCAAGATGAGTTGCACAGCCACAGCTGGAGAGGGACTGCGGGGAAAAATCTTCGAGCTCGGCATGAAGACATGGCAAACACCTGGAGTGGAGAACCCCCACAGGGACGCCACTCGAAGAGGAAGGATTAATTCAAACTGAAACATGCAGAGAAAGGCTACAAGGATGATCTGTGGAATGGAAAATCTGCCTTATGAGAGAAGACAGAGTTTGTTTAGGTTAGCGTAACCAAAAGAAGGTTGAGGGGAGAAATGATTGCTCTCTATAAATACATCAGAAGGATAAATACCAGGGAGGGAGAGCAATTATTTAAGTTCACCGCCAATATGGACACAAGAACTAATGGATATAAACTTGCCATCAAGTTTAGACTTGAAATTAGATGCAGGTTTCTAACCATCAGTGGAGTGAAGTTCTGGAATAGCCTTCCAAGGGGGTGCTGTGGGGGCAAAAAATATAGCTGGCTTCAAAAATGAGCCTGATAAATTTATGGAGGAGATGATAGGATAGCCTAGTTTGGCAATTGACAGATCTTTGACTACTGGTGGTGGATATGCCAATGGCCTGAGACAGGGTGGGTTCTGAGTTGTTACAGATAATTCTTTCTTGGGTGTCTGGCTGGTAGGTCTTGCCCAAATACTCAGGGTTTAACTGATCGTCATATTTGGGGTCGGGAAGAAATTTTTCCCCAGATTGGCAAAAGCACTGGGGGTTTTCATTTTCCTTTGTAGCATGGGGTATGGCTCACTTGCTGGTGAATTCTTTATATCTGAAAGCTTTAAATCATGATTTGAAGACTTTAACAACTAATTATAGGTTAGAGGTTTACTATAGAAGTGGGAGGGTGAGGTTCTGTGGTACGACCAGATGGTTGTATTGGTCCCTTCAGACCTTAGAGTCTATGGCTATGTCTACACTTGTTAATTTAAGTCAACTTTAACTAAGTCGCCTTAGTGTGTCCACACTTAAAAATAAAGTCAACTTAAAGGGAAACTTAAAAAGTCAACCTAGAGCGTCCACACTAGACGCCTAAGTCAACTTCTAGGGGCTTAGGGGACCTAGGGGATGTCCACAGGGGCAGGGGTGGCACCCCTTGCCCAATGCCAGGGGGGCTCAGTCTTTGCCCCATTGTACCTAGGTACAATGGGGCAAAGGGGGACAGGGACCATGGCAGGGCATAGGGGCAGGGTGGGCAGGACTCTGCCCTGCCCTGTGGGGGGCATGCCAGGCTCCCCCTGTGCCCCCCCCCAGCAGGGAGGGCATTGGTGTAGCCCTGGGGTAACCCTAAGTCGACTTAGGGCTACCCCATGTCTACACTGGCTTAAGTTGACTCTAGACAGTCGACTTAAGCCTTAGGTCGAATTGAAAGGTGGTGTTATAAAGCCGACTTAATTTTAATTAAATCGACTTTATTTTCCTTAAGTCAACTTAAGGAAACTGTAGTATAGACGCAGGGTAAATTAAGTAGACTTAAAAATTTACCAGTGTAGATGCAGCCTATGAGCCTATGCATGATTACCTGCAATTTTTAAAAATAGTTTGAAAATCCTACTGACAATATATTCTGAACTTATTTCAGTACCTAAAGAATAAATAGTGAAAATGTAAATTTCCTCCATTCCTAAAGATAATGGGGTAGATATTTCAGTTTGCTATGCTCATTTTGTGCTACATATGCCAGTGCTTCCTCAGAGCCTTGTGTAAGTGGCAAAGGGGACATTTGGGAGCAGGCTGGAAGCATGTCAGGGGTGGCATGGAGCTCAGCTTCACTACACTTTATCTTTTGCTGGGGATCTTACACCACCAGAGGAAGTTATAATAGGCTTTCTGCTGCTTTGGTTTCCACAAGGTTCAGGGAGCCAGCTTCCTGAAGCCACCAATGTCTACTACATCTGAGCTATGCTCAGATACAAAGGAAAATTGAGGTCGCTACCACTAAATAAAACTCAAGCACATCGTAGTATATATTTTTAAATAGGAGCTGCTTTTTAATTTGTTCATGAAATAATTTGGGTTGCCTCCTTTTTAAAACAAAATTATGAAAATCTTTGATATTTATGTAGCATCTTTTATTCAAGGATTTCCAGGCATGTTACAAATATCATTTAAACTTCACAAAATCTCTGAAAGAAGCCAGGAAGAATGGCAGGTATACCCCCAGTTCTTCTAAATATATTTTGATGTATATAAATAAAAGTGTAATCTCACTTGAGTTTAATGCTTTTGCTTCATTTCTTCTCATAGACTCAGACTCATAGACTTTAAGGTCAGAAGGGACCAATACGATCATCTAGTTTGACCTCCGGCAAAATGCAGGCCTCAAGACCTCACCCACCCACTCCAGCAATAGGCCACCAACCTATGACTGAGTTATTTACCTCCTTAAATCATGATTTAAGGACTTTAAGATACAGAGAATTCACCGGTAGGTGAACCATGCCCTGTGCTACAGAGGAAGGTGAAAAAACCCCCAGAGCCCAGGCCAATCAGCCCTCGGGGAAAATTCCTTCCCGACCCCAAATATGGCGATCAGTTAAACCCTGAGCACGTGGGCAAGTCTCAACAGCCAGTTACCCAAGAAACAATTCTCTTTAATTAGTCAGAACCCACCTCATGTACTCTCCCCTCTTGGGCCACTTGTATATCCATCACACGTAGCCAAATATCAGTCAATTTCCAAAATAGGGTAATCATAACACCCCCGCCATAAATTTATCAAGCTCAGTTTTGAAAGCAGTTATGTTTTTTGCCCCCACAACTCCCCTTGGAAGGCTATCCAGAACATTACTCCTCTAATGGTTAGAAACCTGCATCTAATTTCAAGCCTAAATTTCTTGATGGACAGTTTATAACCATTTGTCCTGGTGTCTACATTGGTGCTGTACTCAAATAATTCCTCTCCCTCCCTGATATTAATCCCTCTGATGTATTTATAGAGAGCAATCATATCCCCCCTCAACCTTCTTTTGGTTAGGCTAAACAAACCAAGCTTCTTGAGTCTCCACTTATAGGGCAGGTTTTCCACTCCAAAGACCATCCTTGTAGCCCTTCTCTGCACCTGTTCCAATTTGAATTCATCCTTTTAAACATGGGGGACCAGAACTGCACACAATATTCCAGATAGGGTCTCACCAGTGCCTTGTACAGCAGCACTAACACCTCTCTGTCTCTACTTGAAATACCTCTCCTGATACATCCTAGAACCACATTAGCTTTTTTCACGGCCACATCACATTGGCGGCTCACAGTCATCCTATGATCAACCAGTACTCCCACATCCTTCTCCTCCTCAGTCCGTTCCAACTGATGTGTCCCCAAGTTATAGGAAAAATTCTTGTTATTTGTCCCTAAATGCATGACCTTGCACTTCCCATTATTAAATTTCATCCTGTTCCTGATACTCCAGTTTACAAGGTAATCCAGATCTTTCTGTATGGTATCCCGATCCTTCTCTGTATTGGCAATACTTCCCAACTTGTTGTCATCTGCAAACTTTATTAGCACATTCCCGCTTTTTGTGCCAAGGTCTTCTAATGGACAAGACACTGAATTAGTTGGAAAAAAACTGTCTATATAGAGTAATAGTATCCTTAACCCCAAGAGTTAATGTTATGCACAACAAAATGTGTTTGGAAAATGTTTATTATAGTTTCTTCAGAATACCTGATCATGATAAACTTCATGCAACTTCACTACATTGGGATGTCCTTCACAGAGTTTCAAAGCTGTTATTTCCCTCTGGGTGTTGGCTTCCATTCTGGAAAATTGAACAGTCAGCTTGTACCATATTTAACAAATCAAATTTCAAAGTAAGAAACCTATTTTTTAAACTCTTCCTCATTCATATTTTGGAGTATTAGAATAGTTGCTCCTTTGATATATGTAATTGGACATCAGTATCTTCAAACAAGCAAACTGAACCAAGAAACAAGTGAACAGTGCAGCTTGAGGTAAATAAGTAATAAAAACAAATTTCTGATTCCATTCTCTTTTGGTATATTAAGAATAAAAACTTTGTTAGCTGATTATTTTCTCTCTGGACTGCCCTTTCTCCTAGTGCAAAACATTTGACTGCACCTCTGTTTTTAGAAACACCACAGGCAAATCATATTTGTCCATTAGGCTTGAAACACTGGCATTACCTGTTCCATTATCATGCCAGAGAAGTACTTCCAAAGCTATATGGAAACATTAAATCCATATGGGATAAAACATACCACTTTAAATAATATCAACATACTCAATTATAATAATTATACGCATGGACTCTGAATAAACCAAGATAAATATCACACGTGAAATGAATAATTTAAGAAAGAAAATCATCAGGTCACAAATTTTTCCATTCTAGACCTGACATCTTCCCGAATTCGACACGTGGAACATAGCTAGCATTATGAAAAGAATTAATTAGGATGGAGAGAAGATAGAATAATGTTCCTTCTTTCCTAAAAATTAATGTTAATTTATCTTGGGACAACTGATTGAAGGACATTCCCACCAGAGTTTGCTTCTGTAGAGGGAAGATCAGGTCTGTTGATTTATAAAGGTGTCAATGGATCAACAGATGGATCCTTTCTGACCTTGAACATTTTCTCCACATACTGCAGTTCCAAAGCTTTGCTCCTCAAAATGAAAGGGTGCCATTTGTGGCCAGAATTTTGAGGCATGAATTTTGGAGGAAGGATCCTATTATCATGTGGGCTTCCTGTAGCCAGCAAGTGACAAACTGAACCACTTTGAATGGTCTTTTCACTTTACTTTTCATTTGCTGTTGAAAGTGATTCCAAACCATTAAGAAGAATCCCTGACATTGTCTTATATAATCTTGTCATTAGAGGAATCTCTAGACATGGGACCAGAATACTTAGGTGTTGCAGTAAAGGTGGATCAATGGCATGCAGCTCCATGACACCTCAGAAATCAGTGCTTGGATTCTGTTGAATCTTAGCAGCAATTGGAAGATTTTGGGTCTCTTTGTGCCTATCTTAGACTCCTTGGTAGAAAATAGCAAGATAAGAGATGGGAAAGCTTGCAAAAAATAATCTAGACAACCCCCTCTGTCCATCACATGTAATTTTATATTACATTTAAAGAACAGTTGGATGGAGGTGGGGCCAGCTGTGGCTGGAAGCAGGGATTGAACCACTTTCCTGATCTGGGCTTTCCTCCAGGGTTTTCAGACCCAGATTCTAACCAAGAATCGGTGTCACTTCCCTGATGAATTTATCATTAGTAGGAGCAAAAGGAGCTTCTGCCTTTGTATCAGTAGTTGTTATCCCTCTGGCTATGTCTACACTTAGGAATTTAGGTTGACTTTCTTAAGTCGACTTTACTAAGTCGACTTAAAGTCGACCTTATTAAGTCGACTTAGAGAGTCTACACAGAACTCTTAGGTCAACTTAAAGGTGCTCCTATTAAGCTACCATGGACTGCCATGCAGATGGCCCTGACCTCCTAAAGATCCCAAGAGGAGCCACAGACTTTGTGAACCCAACAAACTATTCTGCAGGGAGTGGAGCGTAATGGGAGCACAGAACAACTGGGAACAAATCTGCACAAGAAAAGTATTACGGAGATTTCTTTCCTCTTATCCTATCCTACAAGAGGTGCAGTTAGCCTGATACTCCAAAATCTTCTAATTAAAAGAGTTCATATGGCTATATGTTGCCTTCTGAATTCTCAAAAGAAAACTTACATTTTAAATCATTTTTCCCCACATGTAAAATTCAGTAAACACTATTCTAGTTCATTGGTGATACTAAGCAAAAAACCAAAGCAAACAAACAAAAAAACCTTAGTAAATATTTATACCTTTTGCTAATTATTTTTACTGCATATTCTTGGCTAGTTTTCTTGTGTAAACACTTTCGACAGATGGAAAAACTTCCTTCTCCCAGTGGTTTCTCTTTCAGATCCAGTTCATAGTGATGATAAAATGGAGAGTCCTGTCACAAAACTGGCTGTGTTTAGTTCTATGGAATACTTTCAATACACAGTCAATGACAAATAATAAATTTTGGTGATAATTATTCATCTGCATTTATAGTTCTAAAAGTATAGTTTTAAGAGAGATCTCATTTTGGTAAACAACATATTATATAGAGACACTGATAATCATGTTAATTATATACTGTGACAAAGTTCCTCCTCTACCTTGGTGGATCCCACACTTCTCTCTAGCGATGGGTCTGTTTCCCTCAGGCTTCCAGACCTGGAAAAGGTCCTTTGCCCTCTTTCGGCAGGGTTTTTCCTTCCTCCAGTCTTTGTACCTGTGGGGTTCTTCCTGCCTAGCATCCTGCTCCTTCTCCAGATCTTTTTGCCTTCTAACTTCACCTTGCCTCCTCTCACATACTCCCAGTAGCTCTCCTCATTTTCACCCTCCAGCCACACCCTTTCACTGTAGGGAAGAGGCTTTTAACAAGTCTTGGGCGGGGCCTTAATTAGTCCCAGGTGTGCTAATTAACCTGGAATAACCACAGCTCAGCTACAAGGAGAAAAAGAACTTGCTGACTCTGGGGTTAATATATTGGCTCTCTAGAACTCTCTGGAAACCCTCTAGTCTGACCCTGTCACATATCCCTCCCCCCGCTCAACACGCCTAAACAGTGTACATGTGACAGGCCATCAGCATTGCCATGGTGGCTCCCAGCCCTGTGTTGGATTTTTAAATTGGAATGGTTGGAGGGACAGGAACCATTTGGTCACCCTTGCATTCTTCTCTTTGTTCATCTTCATCCACCAGAGGGGAGCATGGTCAAGGGTAAATAATTGTCCTAGCAGATAATATCAGAGAGTTTCCATGGCACACTTGACAGCAAGGCATTCCTTCTCTGCCACTGCATATTTCTGCTCCCTCGGAAGGAGTTTCCTGCTGAAGTACAGGACTGGGTGTTCCTCTTCTTCCACCATCTGTGATAGGATAGCCCCCAATCATATCTCAGATGCATCCACCTGTAATATAAATTCTTTCGTGAGCTCTGGGTTACTTCAGAGTGCTGTCCATAGGCCTTTGAAAGCTTCCTCCTCCTTGTCAGTCCATTTCAGGATCCCAAGGCTTTATCAGGTCCATCAGGGGACTTGCTTTGGTGGCGAAGTGTGGAATGAAGTGCCTGTAATACCCCACTACACCAAGGGATGTGCAGACCTGTTTCTTCCAATTTGGTCAGAGCCAATTTTGGATGGTCTCCAGATTATTCACTTGGGGCTTCACAACACCTCTTCCCACAATGTATCTGAGGTATTTAGCTTCTGAAAATCCTATGGCACACTTGGCTGGATTTGCTGTATGGCCTGCTTGTCTCAGGGTATTTAGTACTGCTTCCACCTTTTCAACATGGGTTTCTCAGTCTGAAATATGAATAATCACATCATTCAGGTATGCTGCTAGCTTGGGGGCACAACAATTTGTCCATAAGGCGCTGAAAGGTTGCTGGGGCACCATGTAGTCCGAAAGGGAGAACAGTGTATTGGAATAGACCATCAGATGTGGAGAAGGCAGTCTTTTCTTTTGCTTCTTTGGCCAGGGGAATTTGCCAATACCCTTTCGTCAAATTCAGCGCTGTCAGGAATTGGGCCTGCCCAATCGGTCGACTAACTCATCTATGCGTGGTATTGGGTATGTGTCAAATTTGGAAATCTCATTCAGTCAGTGAAAATCATTACAAAACCTTGTGGTGCCATCAGTTTAGGTACCAGCGCAATCGGGCTGGACCACTGACTTTGAGATTCTTCAATGACTCCCAGTTCTAACATTTTCTTTACCTTGGCCTTGATTTCCTCCCTTTTTGCCTCTGGAATTCTGTAGGGCCTTATTGTTACCTTGGCCCCAGAGTTTGTGATGATGTGTGATAAGTTTCTGTTGTCCGGCCCAGTTTTGTTGAGAACACATCTTGATTTTGATTGACCATCTCAGCTACTTCAACCTTTTGGTTTGGCGTTAAGTCAGGGGATATCTTTACCTGCTCATGTGGGTTGTTTTCCTGAAGCAGAGTCTCTATGGTGATCACAAACGCATCTCAAGTCTGCCAAGGTTTCAAGAGGTTAATGTGGTAGCCTTGCTCTTGTTTCCAGCAATCCAGTTGACGCACCTTGTAATTCACCACTCCCACAGATTCAGCTACTTCATAAGGCCCCTGCTAGTAGGCCAGGAGCTTGCTCTCTGCTGTGGGTACCAGTACCATGACCTGATCTCCAGGCTGGAACTGTCAAATTTTTGCTTTGCGGTTGTAGTAGGTCTGCTGGGCCTCTTGTGCCTTTTCCAAGTGTTCCTGTATAATGGGAGTGACTTGGGCTATTTGGTCTCTCATCTGTAGTACATGGTCAATTATTTTTCTCTCCGGGTTTGATTCTTCCTCCCAAATCTCTCTCACGATGTTTAATATGCCCCATGGGTGCCGCCATATAATAACTCAAAGGGGGAAAACGTGGTCGAAGCCTGAGGGACCTCTTGCATAGCAAACATGAGGTAAGGCAACAGGGTATCCCAGTCTTTGGTGTCACAGTTGGTGCTGTCAGTTAAGGCCATGCTGCAGTCAGTCCCGTTGTACTTTTGTCTAGCAGCTTTTGTACCCTGTCATTGGGTGGTGCTGTGTCAGAGGAGGACCACTAGTTTGAATTAGCGATTTCCATTGAATTCAATGGGCCGGTTAGTTCGAACTAAGCAATTAGTTCTAAATAACATGGCCACATTGGTTAATTCGAACTAGTTAGTTCGAATTAACCCTTACTTCTAATACCCTATTCAAAGTTATTAGTTCGAATTAAGGAAGCCCTTAATTCAAACTATTTAAAGCCAAGTGTAACCATGGCTTTAGTTAGTTCGAATTAAGCTTCCTTAATTCGAACTAACTTGCCAGTGTGGACATAGCCTCTCAGTCTTGCCTCCAACCCAGTACCAGACAAGTCTTCATCAAAGACCTGTGAAAGAATCCCTAAGAAACAAGCCTCATCACCTACTCCTTCCACTGCAGTAAGGAGAGGCCGCTCATTTAGGAGACAGTTCCAACAAAAAGTACCAAAGAGGCATCAGGTACCTTCGGTACAATGAAGCCCATGCCATCCAAGAGCTTGAAACTCCAGGGTGAGGAGTCCAGAGACAAGCATTCATGGCACTTGCTTAGTTCAAACTAATTTTTTCTAATTCGAATTAAGCTAATTCGAACTAACTAAAATTAGTTTGAATTAGATAGTTCGAATTAACTAATTCGAACTAATTTTAGTAAGTGTAGACATAGCCAGAGACTTTTCCATTAATAGGAGCTTTGGCCTCAGAAGTCTGTCTCTCCTTGTCCTTGCTTTGAGATTTTTGCAGTGGGAACACTTCTGTGACAAATGTGTCTCACCCAGGCAACAGACACACTGAGCATGAGCACCTGACACTAGCATGGCATCCCTATAGGAGGTGCACCTCTTAAATACTGGGGGTGCCTGGCATTGTGTGTCTCTATCCTATTCTATTAGTCTATTTTTTTAGGAAAAGAAAAAAATTAACAAAGGATAAGTATCTTAATGACGAAAACTAATAACTCAGACTATGGTGTAACAAGTAGAAAATATCAATGCTGACCTGCTCTACACCTTGGACCCTGGACGATTGAGAAAAAAGTGAGGGGGGTCAATTCACGCGTGCACCACTAAAGATGTCAATGGTACCGTGAGATGGGAGCTGTGCATATGTAACATGGATGAGCTCTGCTGGAAAGATCTCCAAGCAAGGACACAGGATACAGTGAAAGCTAAAATAGAGCACTCACAGAGACATCACTCGAAGAAGTATTGTTTATATTTTCACTACTGTTCTACTGGTGAGTTGGTGTCTCTGTTGTGATTTTTAACAAACATTTTTCAAGGCTGGATTGAAGTTATTTCTTAACTGGATGGTATGTAATGAATGGATGGTATGTCAATTGTATACTCTAATTGGCTGAAGATCCATTAACAGACAAAGGACAGATAACTGCATGTTGTCTATACAGATACTTCTCAACTACTGATTCGCAATTCAGCCTCTGGGCTCAGAATTTATTTAGCCTAGCATAAGATTATTGCCTCATAAATCATTAGCACCTTCATATTATAAAGGATCATGTTTATTTAGATATTATCATTACCTTCATCATCACACTTCTAGCAATAGTAGTGACGCCTGGTCTTTCAACTCCCATATGAAACTGAACAGGATCTACTGTGGCTGCATTGCGTTTAAACAAGATAGAAGGAGCAACAAAAGAATATCCCTGCAAAACAAAGGCAGAAGATAAATGTAAAGATTTGAGATTGTCTATATAACATATATTTTAATTGTAATTTCACAGTCTAGAATATTCATAATGCAGACAGAAAAAATAATAAACTGAAAGATGAATAAATGTCATTATATTTAAGATAGAGTGGCCACTTCATTTTACAGCAATAGAAAAGTGCCTTTCTGAAAGAAGTTATACAACCTTATCATTTTAGAAAAAATCAATTAAAAATAAGCGATTGTATAAAAATACTAAAAAAAAAATCTGACTCACATTGAGCTCTTTTGCTCTAGTGACAAAGGTTCATATTTAAAACTGTCTAGCTTCTCAAGACACATAGTTAAGGTATTAAAAAAGTTCAGGTATGATGGGGCATATGTCTAAAAATTGTTTTAAATGATAAAACAAAAATAGCCTGCTGTATTGTTAGTGGAGTTATCTTCTACTAATATGTTCAGTATCTCTATAAAGAATTCAAATAAATATTTAAAATTAAAGGTAAATATTTATCTTGAATTAATTTTAGTTAGTTTGACTTAACTTAATTTGAACTAGCAAAATGTAGTTCGAACTAAGCAAGTGCCGTTCATGGCACTTGCTTAGTTCGAATTAGCAAATTGCATTGAGTTCAATGGGCCGGTTAGTTCGACCTAAGTAATTAGTTCAAACTAACATGGCCACATTGGTTAATTTGAATTAACTAGTTCGAATTAACCCTTAGTTCGAATAGCATATTCAAATTTAGTAGTTCGAATTAAAGAAACCCTTAATTGGAACTAATTAAAGCCTAGTGTAGCCATGGCTTAAGTTAGTTCAATTAAGCTTCCTTAATTCAAACTAATTTGCCAGTGTAGACATAGCCTATGACACTGCATAAACAGCGAAAATTAATTTTTTGTAGATACTAATATAGCCAAGACTAAAGATATAAGACTAGATGATATTTAAAAGTCTAATTTCCCCCCACAGTCTATATTGAAAGTGCTTTTTGATCAATATTTTTAAGTGCTTTTATTTTGTGCATTTGGAAAATAAATGAGGCTAACATTTTAGAAAACAGATATTAAAAGCTTACAAAAGTTGAAAGTTACTTAACATCTGAATCATTCAATTTTCAATTTTCTAGTGGACCACATGTTGAAAAGAAGCGGTTGCTCACCTGTAGTAAATGGTGTTCTTCGAGATGTGTCCCCCCCGGGCATGCTCTACATCAGGTGTTGGTGTATCCCCGTGCCGTGGATCAGATATCTTTATAGCAGTCATCATCGCAGTCGTGCACGGGTAGAAGGTGGCTCGCGACTGCCCCAGTGCGGCTTCGGCAGGCGCACGACCCCCGCCTGTCAGTTCCTTTTTTACTGTGGAGAATCTCTATGGAAAACGCCAAAGTAGAGGGGAAGGAGGGTGTGTAGTGGAGCACACACGGGGACACACATCTCGAAGAACACCAGTTACTACAGGTGAGCAACTGCTTCCTCGAGTGATATCCCCATGGTGCTCCACATCAGATGACTACGTAGCAGTTATCTAATACTGGAAGTGGGACTTTGATGTACTGAGAAGAGTACTGCTTGGCCTATATTTGTATCATTTGCAGATGCTTTATCTATGGCATAATGATTGGTAAAGGTGTGGATGGATGACCAGGCAGCAGCCTTGCATATAGAGATGAGGGTTACATTTTTTAAGAAAGCAGTTGCAGTGGATACCACTCTTGTGGAATGGACCTGAAGTCCATGTGGGAGTTGCTGCTGGTCAAGGTCTCTCCAACTCTTCTAGTCGGCGAGATTACTATGAGGAAGGATACTTTCATGGACATATGGTATAGTAAGCATGACGCTAGTGGCTCAAATGGATGTTTCATGATTGTTCGTAACACAAGGTTTAGGTCCCATGGAATGACTGGAAATTTATTAACAGGGTATAGCCTCTGTAGACCTGTTAAGAATCTTTTCACAGTAGGATGATTGAAAAATGAGGAGTCATTGATGGTGTCGTGAAAAGTGGTAATCGATGCAAGGTGAATTCTGATTGAGCTGGTTGATAGATTGGATTGTTTTAATTCCAGAAGATATTTGAGGATGTTCGGGATTGATGAAGATATTGGTGGAATGTCTCTAGTCGATCACCATACCTGGAACCTCTTCCATTTCTGCGGGTAAGTTTTCCTGCTATTTAATAAAATAAGACAAACTGCCTCTGAGCAATCTAGTTCCATTTGGTGGAACCAATTAGGTACCATGCTGTCAGATGTAATTTGTGTATTTCTGGGTGATGAAGGCGTCCCTTATTCTGTGTCAATAGGTCTAGTGTTGGGTAGAATGTTATTGGTTTGCGAGCGGATAGTTGAAGTAGATCTGAGAACCAAGGTTGTCTCAGCCAAAAGGGAGTAATGAGGGTTATTTGTACCAGTTTTATTTTCTGAATTACCTTGGGAATCAGAGGAATTGGTGGAAAAGCATAAAGCAGTCCTCCTGTCCATTTGAAGAGGAAAGCGTAGCCTAATGATTTTGGCCCTGTCCCTGCTCTTGAACAGACTTTGGGGAGTTTCCTGTTTTCATGAGTGGCAAATAAATCGACTAGTGGGGTGCCCCACCATTAAAAAATATCTTTTAGTGAAATGGACATGGTTGATTTGCCATTTGTGATTGTACAGAAAAAATCTGCTTAGGGTATCTGCAATTGTGTTCTGATTGCCCAGTAGATAGGCTGCCAATGTCTGGATTGAATGGTGTATGCACCAATTCCATAGTTTGACAGCTTTGGCACATAGGGAGGGTGATCAAGCTCACCCTTGCCAGTTTATGTAGAACATACATTCGACATTGCCTGTCATTATTTTTATCGTTTTGTCTTCTATGAATGGTAGGAAGTGCTGGAATGCATTTCTCTCAGCCCTCAGTTCTATGATGTTGATGTGGAGGGCAGATTCTGACTCTGACCATCTGTCCTGTGCGGTGTGTTCATCTAGGTGTGCTCCCCATCTGAGCAGGGATACATGCGTGATGATCATGATGGTCGGCTGTAGTGGTGTAAAAGGTACTCCGCTCATGGTGTTGTTTTCCACAGTCCACCACTGCAACAAATCTTTGATCTTGGGAAGGATTATGAGTTTTCTGTTGATACTGTGTTTGATTGGTTTGTAAACCGTGGAGAGCCAAGACTGAAGAGACCTCATGTGTAGTCTGGTCTGTGTTACTACTGATATAGTAGCAGCCATGAGCCCAAGGAGTTGGAGGATAGCTCCTGCTGTGATGTGCAGTGCTATTCTTAGCATTGAGATTAGTTCCTGTATTGCTAAGAATGGAGATTTGGGAAGTGAGGCTTTGGCAGCTGTGGAGCTCCTATGAAGTCGAGTTCCTGTGTGGGACACAGAATGGATTTTTCTGTATTTATTTTGAAGCCTAGTTGCTGGAACAGATTTACGGTTATTTGTGTTGCTGGTGTGGTGCTTTGTTTTGAGTGTTCCGTAATGAGACAGTCATTGAGATACAGAAATATCGTGATTCCCCTTGCTCGTAGAAATGCTGTAACTACAGATAATATTTTGGAAAACACTTGTGGGGGTGGGAATAGTCTGAATGACAGTACTTTGGATTGTCCCACTATCATGAAGTGTAGGAAGCATTTGTGAGAGGGGTGGATGGTAACATGAAAATAGGCATCCTCGAGATCAAGGGATGAGAACCAATCTCCTTGCTGCAGCATGGGAATTATGGTGTTCATTGTCACCATTTTGAACTTTTGTCGTTTCATGAATTTGTTGAGTGGTCTTAGGTCCAGAATAGGTCTTCAACTTCCTGTTTGCTTTTGGACTATGAAGTAGGGTTCTATCGTTCCTATTTGCAATAGTTGGTCGATTTCTTGATGGAGAATTTGCACATGATGGGTAGCCCTGAATAGGGACAGGGAAAGGGAGTATGAGGGAGGCATTGTTGCAAATGGGATTGATTATGGACCAGACATGGTGGAAGTATCTGAGTCAGAATTCGAAATTCGTGTTTGATAGAGTTTGTAGTAGGCAGCAGTGAGGAAGCCTTAAGTCCTCAACCAAGACCTCAAAACTGGGGTTTTGATGTTGGCAGTTGTGAGTTTGAGGAAGGGTGGGGTGGTTGTTTGCATTTGTAATCATGCTGTCTACCTCTTTGCTGATAGTCATACTGTTTTGGTTGGTATTCCATCTGGTATCTCCTCTGATAAGGTTGGAAGCATGACTTTTTCTTTTCGAAGTAGGGTGTGTTTCTGCCTAGGGTACGTAACATGGTTCTTGACTCTTTCATGGAGTGGAACACCTCATCTGTTTTCTGTGAAAAAAGGTGTTTTTTGTCAAATGGTAAATCCTCTATTTTGTTTTGTAGGTCTCGAGGAAGAGCAGCTGCATGAAGCCAGGAGGTTCTTCTCATCACAATGCCAGTTGCAGTGGTTCTAGCCACTGTATCTGCAACATCAACAGATGCCTGTAAGGATGAATGAGCTACAAGCTGACCTTAGGTGAGTAGTGATTTATATTGTTCTTTTCTATTATCTATTTCTATTATCTATTTTCTATTATCAGGTAAGTCCGTAGAAAATTCTGATAGTTTGTCGTAGATAGTATGGTTATAGTTTGATAGTAAGGCTGAGTAATTGGCCACTCTCATTAATAAGGTTGCTGAGGAGTTGACCTTCTGTCCCATTAGGTCAAGTCGTTTCCAGTCCTTGTCCTGCACAGTGGATTTGAAAGCAGGTTGCTTGTTCCTCTGGTTCGCTGCATCTATTACAAGAGAATTTGGCAAGGGGTGAGCGAACAGAAATTCCATGTTCGTAGGTGGTATGTAATATTTTCTGTCATTGCATTTGTTCATGGGGGAATTGAGGCTGGTGTTTGCCCTATACTATTTGCCGGATCAATGAGTGCATCATCCATAGAGATTGCTATCTTAACTGAAGTCGTGGCATGAAGTATTTTGAGTAGTTTATGCTGTGACTCCTTTACCTCTTCAAGTGGGATTTCTAATTTGTGGGCTACTCTCCTAAATAGTTCATTGAACTGTTTTGGGTCATCAACGGGGTTAGAAGTAGAAGAAATTACTGCTTCATCTGGGGGTGAAACTGAATACAGGGTTGGTGAGATGGGGTCCTGCTCAGTTCTCGTGTCAATTGAGAATGCAGTTTCTGAAAGTCCTACTGAAGATATTGATGGAGGTTCACTGGGAGGTTTATTTGTATAGGTTTGTGAGGTGTATGGTCTGTGGTGGGTTCTGTAGCAGGGAGAATATGTGACCCGTTCTCTCCTTCCTCTATGGTATGGTCTGTGTGAATAACACCAAGGAGGGGCGAACCAGGAATGGTTGTCACGACGACGTCTTGGTGTATAATGTCTATGTTCAATAGAAGGTCTAGTGGGTGAAGAATGCTCAGAGGAAAAATGAGCTTCGTCCTCCATCTCTCTATGCGAGTACTGGAGTGAGTGAAGTGAAGGCATCTGTGAGTGTAATGGAGATCTGTAGCCATATGAGTGAGGAGGCGATAGGTGGTGCTCTTTCTGTGTTTTCTTACAGCGCCATTCTGATGAAGGTGCTATGATCGGAACTAGGCTTGGAGAGTTGTGGACTGATGGTGCTGAAGCAGTTTCAGATATCTGTGTGTTTATTAGTGCCAGTTGATTGGTTGGTGCCGAGTGAGGTGCCTTTGTGTTTTGAGACAAAGGTGCTGGTGGTTCATGCTCCTGCTCCTTCTCCTCCATTGATTTCTTCGGTGCCAGGCCAGTGGAGGAGTGTTTAACTGCCGGGCTCAATTCCTGAGAAGGACGTTTCAGGTCCTTGGTTTTTCTGGCAGGGCTTTTACCCGAGGAACCTAATGCCTCATGGGTATTGCCTCTAGGGGATCTTTTGCTAGGTAAACATCCCGTTAGAGTTGGTAGATTTAGTTGGTGAAGATGTTCTCCTCTTGTGGTCCTGAGTTGGTTTTTGGCGTTCAGGACCCAGGTTGGAGGATGGTCTGAGGAACTTCTCGATTAGGAGGAGTTTGAGCCTCAGGTCCCTATCTTTTTGCACCCTAGTACTGAGATTACTATAGTGGTTGCATTTCTGAGGGACGTATGTCTCTCCCAAGCAGCGGACACCCTGAGAATGCCCGTCTGAGGTGAGCATAGCGTCATTACAAGTCGAACACCTCTTAAAATCCAGAGAGCCCATCATTTTGCTGAGGAGTTTGAGAGATTAGAAGAAAGAAAGGGAAAGAGAATGGAAACCTGACTCCTAACTTAACTAACGAACTCAGCTGCAGCACGGAGGGAGAGGGAACAAAAAACTGCAGAGTTTTTTTGGGGTTGGTTTTTCTTGTTTGTTTGTTTGTTTTTGAGAGGGCAAGGGAAGAAAGAACAAGAAACCCGACAGAAACTGAATAAACTAACTAATTTTCTATCTATTTTAAGGTATGAGGACAAGAAAAGGCTAACTGCCCTAGTGCTCTTGAAAAGGAACTTACAGGCGGGAGTCGCACACCTGCCAAAGCCATGCTGGGGCAGTCGTAAGCCACCTTCTGCATATGCATGACCGCAAGGACGACTGCTACCAAGACCTCCGATCCACGGCGTGGGGACACACCAACACTGATATGGAGCACCATGGGTACATCACTCGAAGAAAAATGGCATTCTTTTTATGTTTACACCAGACATATACTTTAGAGAACACAACTTAAAGTATATTCAAAGATATAAATGAATTATATGACAAAAAATAATTTCAATGTGTCTGATAAAATTTTAAAATGGACCTTAATCTCATTGACTTTTTTAACAACACCATTTAGGTGCTTTTGAAAATTAATCCCAACCTGAAACATTATAGGAACCCAAATCATTACATATTGGAAGAATTCCAACTGCATGAAGCACAATAAGGAAGATTTTTTTAACAGCATATTGATGGATCAATGTCTTCGATGGAAACATCTATGGGCCCAGGATCAGGGGGACAAAAATCTGCCAGATTTTGCCTCTATCTTCTCCCCACAAATGTGGATTACTGAATCCACAAAGGGCTTTCTGTGAGGCTTGAGGTAGAGGTACAGTGTAATGGAAATGGCTGACCTTCCCTTTCTCCTTCATTCCCCCTTCCAAAAGGAAAAAGAAGATGCACAGTTAAAGCAGAAGCTTTATTAATTAATTATCACTAAGACTAATTTGTGTGTATGAATAATCAGATCAACAACAAAATTTAGTTATAAAATAGTAAAAATAAAATTAAAATATAAAATAGATTAATTTGCTTCAGTGTATGGTTAAAAGAATCTGGCAGCAAATATATTTCTTTATGTAATAGATCTGATCCTATCCCACTGAAATCACTAAAATATTTGACACTGACTTCCTAGAAATAGGATTGGGCCCCAAATGATACTAATCAAATCCAATTTTTCATATGTAACAGTGGTTAACTGAGAAATATATAATAATGAGTGTACAAGAGTGTAACACTGGCTGTTTAATGAGCTGTCAAATACACAAATAATTCATAGATTTCTATCTTCAAGGAAGATTATATAAACTATGTTATGTAACACTTTTATCTGTTGAACTACATTAATGATCCAATTTTGCCCGTTGATTCTGTATTCAGGTCTCAATGACTTCAATGGCAATCACAAACAGTGGGCAAGGGCAAAATCTGGCTATACATGTGGGAAACAGACTCAAACTGTAAGGCCAGAAGGGAGCATTATACTCATGATGTCTGACCTCCAACACAATGCAGACCACAGAACCTCATCCACCCACTCCTGTAATAGACTTTTAACCTAAGACTGAGTTCCTCAAGTCCTCAAATAATAATTTAAAGACTTCAAGTATCTACCAGCAAGTGACCCATGCCTCATAATGCAGAGGAAGGTGAAACATTTATATTTTAAAATAGTAGTAATATTCTACAGTTACCTGAAATATTCTCTCTGAAGTCTGCGGTGTGGCTGCAGGAGAATATGTGGGATCCATTTCTGTAAACTCCTCTGCAAAGTTACTAACATCCAATTCATCACGAATTACTGGTTTAAATGGAGCTGGTATTTTTTTGGCAGCTAAATCATTCCAGTTTATTTTCTAAATGAGAAACAACAAATGGACTTTGAATAAAACTGTAAATTTAACAAGAGAGACATATTACAAGGAGAGAGATTAATATTTTCAAATTGAAATAGGTCTTGTTTGCTGCTTATAGACGTCAAAAAGAACTGTTCAGGATACATCCCTTATATACTCCTCAGGTTGGAGGGATGAAGAACTAGGCAGCGCTTACGCATAGCAACATGGACAGTGCTCTGAAAAAAAAAATTCTGATTATGTGCTGAGGATGAATAGCTCACTTTAAGTGGGGATCTAGCCACACAATGTTTGAAAAGAAAGCAATCTTTTATCATTTATAAAAACAATCCCCCACCATTGTTTTGAGGAAATCTACAGCCTAATGCAAAGAAAAGTAAATTGAAATATGGCAAGGAAATAATACACAATGAGAAAAAATTTGAGTCTTTCAGTGAAAATGGTTCAGATTTCTCTCAGTTATGACATAATCAAAGAAAAATTTCTTACCTCATAATTTTCTTTCTGTTAGCAGTTTCTCTCTGAACTCATTACTAATGGGCTAATGCCCCACCCCCCCACCTGTGGAATTCGGAAATGGTCCAAAGTTGTTGCTAGAAGGTCCAGAATTAAGCTCCACCCTTCAGCTCAGGCCAACAGAACACTTCTTCCACAGCTGCAGAAACAGTCCAGCAACCCATTATTAGCGCTAAGACAACATGATATAATGCATTAAATTAACCTTAAGACAATATATGCCTAAGTCTCCCTTTAGAGAAAATCAATTTACCAGACTACCAGGGTGGGCTGAATTCAGAGAGAAGCTGCTAAAAAAGAAAATTAACAAGAAAGACATTTCTTATTCTGTTACACAGCTTTTCTCCTCACCCCTGTAGAAAGCAGTGAGCAGTGAATTTCAGAAGTGGAGGGCAGAGGAAGCAGGAAAAAATAAGCATAATTTAATTATTATAGTACTACAGGCAGGAATGGACATTCCTGCAGATAAAGCAAGAGCTTTATAAACTACGGAGTTATGTAGGAACCAACTCAGTAGCACCTTCCTATCAAAAGATCCCTCTGAGGAGGAATTAAAATTTACTTGGCAAATCTTCCTGAGCCTCCCTCTAGAAAGCTTCTGTGAATTGTTTCCTAGATGCTTAATATGCCAGTTAGTGCATGAATTTTACATCTTGCTTGCAGCAACTTTGAGACTTTATGGCCTTGGTATTTTGGACAGAATGAAATGGAAAGGATACAATTGGCATATGTACTCTATATGCTTGAAATACACTTTTAGAGCTGTAGAAATGCCCATTTGTGCCACAGCTTTTCAAGGATTAGAACAAAATGAAGGGAGAACTTTCCCGAAGGAATTGTGGAGAGATTAATTTATTTTGAATAGACGCATACCTGATGCTATAAAAATAACCTTTTCCTAATCACAAAAGTACTGTGGTTTTTATGGGTATATGGGAATTATTTTTCAAAATTACATTTTACAGGTAATGTCAACAAGAAAGACCAGCACAAGACATGTCTAATTTGTCATTGGGATTAAACAGGGCACCTACTATTTAAATGAAGAAACAAAGGTTGCTTATCTGAATGGTGGCCGACTTTCTTCAAGGTGTGTGCTCCTGTAGGGGTGCTCCACTCTAGGTGTCCGCAGCATCAGAGAGCCAAGTCGGGAGATTCTTCTGCAGTCCCTGCTCCAGCCACGCTCGCACGAGCTGCTTGTAATGCCGTTGGCATCCTGAGGAGCACGAGCATGACCAAGCTCCCTCAGATACTTCTCAGTCTCGGACTTAAGATACAGCACTCTGAAGTTGAGGGGAGGAGGGAGGGATGTGGAGCACGCCTACAGGGTCACATATCCCAAAGTATGTCGGCCACCATTCAGGTAAGCAACCTTTGTTTCTTCAGCGAGTGGTGTCCCTGTAGGGGTGCTCCTCTCTAGGGCTACGTCTACACTGGCAAGTTAGTTCAAATTAAGGAGGCTTAATTCAAACTAACTAAAGCCATGGCTACACTAGGCTTTAATTAGTTCGAATTAAGGGCTTCCTTAATTTGAACTAATAAATTCGAATAGGGTATTCGAACTAAGGGGTTAATTCGAACTAACTAGTTCGAATTAACCAATGTGGCCATGTTAATTCGAACTAATTTCTTAGTTCGAATTAACCGGCCATTGAAATGAATGGGGATTGCTAATTCGAACTAAACAAGTGCTTGCTTAGTTCGAACGAACATTCCAGTGTGGCCATGCTAGTTTGAATTATGCTAATTCAAACTAACTAAAATTAGTTCGAATTAGTTAGTTCGAACTAACTAATTCGAACTAATTTTAGCAAGTGTAGACATAGCCTAGGTGACTAAGGAGCAGTTCCCCATTGTCGGATGGAGCGTTAGTGAGGAGCGTGTATGCTGCACTGTGAAAAGTATTGCTAACCTTAGTGATGCGTTTTGCTTCATGGTCTGGTCTATTGCATAATGCCTAGTGAAGGTATGTATTGAGCTCCACGTGGCTGCTTTACAAATGTCATTTATTGGTACATTCTTGAAGAACGCTACTGTTGTGGCCATGCCGCATGTTGAGTGGGTTTTTACTACACACAGCAGCTGCAGGTTATTTAGCATGAAGGCCATTAAGATACACTCCTTTATCCACTTCGATAGTCTTTGGGGAGATACTGGTGTTCCTCTGGAGCGTTCTGCTAGTGATATAAAGAGTCTCTGTGTTTTCCTAATGGGTTTCATTCTATCTAGATAGAACGCTAAGGTCCTTCTGATATTCAAGGTGTGTAATGCCACTGCTCGTGTATCTCCAAGAGGCTTTGGATAAAATGTAGGTAAGTTTATTTCCTAGTTGTTATGCAACAGAGTATTAACTTTTGGGATAAACTTTGGCTGTGGGCACAGCATAACTCTGTCTGGATAAAAAAATTTATACGGGGGTTCGGTCATTAAAGCCTCCATCTTGCCCAGGCGTTTGCCGTATGTTATGGCCACCAGGAACGCAACTTTGATTGACAGATATTTCAGTGGGCATGTTGCTATTGGCTTGAATGGTTTCAAGATGATAGTCTTTAGGACCAAATTCAGGTCCCATGGTGTTGTTGGAGGTCAGATTTCTAGGGACGTGTTCTGCAGATCTGTCATGAAACGTTTTACGAGTTTATGCGAAAACGTTTTTCCTTCGATTTGCCAGTGAAAAGCCAAAGTTGCCGCCAAATGGACCTTGATTTCTCCCCTTCACACCCATTTGGAAAATCTAGGCCACTTTTTAAGGTAAGTATTGCGTATGATTTGTTTTCTGCTGTTCAATAGTATGTCTTGTACTTGTTTTGAACATTGTAGTTCCTTGAGTTGTAGCCATTGAGCATCCAGGCTGTCAGATGGAGTTTGTCCAGATGTGGATGCAGGGTGTTGCCCCCATCCTGATATAGCAGGTCTCTCTGTAATGGAAGTGCCATTGGTTCTGCCATCAAAACTGAAGCAGGTAAGTGTACTATGTCTGCCATGGCCGTGATGGAGCGATCATGATCATCCTGGCCCTGTCTGCCTTGATTTTCTGTAATGTTTTGTGTATTAATGGTGTTTGGGGGAAGGCATACATTAGAATCCCATGCCAACTTATCAGGAAGGCATCTCCCTGTGAGTTCTTGCCTACTTCTGCTCTGGAGCAGAATGCCTGACACTTGCAATTTGCTCAAGTGGCAAACAGATCTATAATTGGGTAGCCCCATCTTTGAAACACGTGATGGAGCACTTGGCTGTTCACTTCCCATTCGTGTTTTGTTGCAAAGTGTCTGCTTAATGTATCAGCCATAATATTCTGAGAACCTGGTAAGTATGATGCCAATATATCTATTCCATGCCCTATGCACCAAGTCCATAATCGAATTGCCTCCAAACATAGTGGGCGAGACCGAACTCTGCCCTGTTTGTTTATGTAATACATACGTGCTACATTGTCTGTCATGATCTTTATTGTTTTGTTTTCTATCATAGGCAGAAAATGGTTGCAGGTGTTCCGTACAGCCCTGAGTTCCACGACTTTTAGATGGAGGCGAGTTTCGTCCATGGATCATCGCCCTTGCGCTATGTGTCACTTGAGCTGAGCTCCCCATCCCAGGAGGGATGCGTCCATTATTATGAACATGAAGAGTGGTTCCTGTGTGAATGCTACTCTCTTTGTGATATTTGGCGGATATTGTTGGTATTGTCTCCGATAAGGGTGGTGTCTCTGCTGTCTTCTTTGGGTTGTTGGGGTGTACATGCCCAGTGTATGGAGTGTGGCTCGTGAGTCTTTCATCATATGCATCACTTTATTTATTTATTTAGAAGAAACATGTTCTTCCCCTAAGCATCAGATATACTGAGTGTGTATATGATGCTGGCATAGCGTTCCGACATTGGGCGCACCATTTGAAGCCAGCTGAGCCTGGCATCTTTCCTCAAACTAAAGTGAAGTTTTGGTTTTGGGTTTTTTTTTTTTTTTTTTTTTTTTTAACTAAAATGATAAAGTACCACAGCTAACTTTGCTATGGAACATAGAAATAAATCTAAAAACTAACTAACTATCCTAATTACTACTGTTTTAACAGGGGAGAGAGGAGCAGTTGCGGAATCAAACTCAAGCCCTTGACGGTTGAGAAGGATCTGAGGGAACTCGGTCGTGCTCGTGCTCCTTGGGACTCCGACGGTACTCCAACCAGCTTGCGCAAGCATGGTCAGAGCAGAGACTGTGGAAGAATCTCCAGACTTGGCTCGCAGATCCTACAGCCACCTAGAGTGGAGCACCTCTACAAGGACACCGCTCACTGAAGAATCTGATGTGCCTGCCTACAAAATATCACTATAGCTGGTAATCATGTGTTTAATATGTTTATTGTTGGAATCCAAAACAATTTCCTGAAGAAACACGACTGTAATTGACATCACTAGAATTTTATGATTATTATATTTGTATTACAATAGCATCTAGAGATCTGGGCCACATTGTGCTGGACACTGCACAAACAAAGAGGCAGTCTCAGTCCCAAAGGCCCTTTTGTTTCCCTTTGCATCAGAGATATAAATTTGATCAGATTAATGAATGAAATGTGATTGAGTTCTATATGAATACCAAACTATCAGAAGTTAATTCAGAATCCATGCTGACCTACACTTCTCTTCCAGTGCTCATGCTGTTCACTGCAGGTGTTACCTGTATGAACAAAGGAGTCCCTGTTTCAAAAAGGTCTTGTGTTTCCTGTAGGAAAAAGTTCAAAGCTCATTCTGTGTCAGTGGAGCACTAGGAGGATCACTACAATTCTCCTTTTCCCTTTTTTCTGTATCCTTTATGGGAACTGTCTTCAAAAGTAGCAAATTCTTCTTGGCTCTGGACATTAGAGAAGCTTTGATCTTTAATTAAGGATGTGTATTATGAAATTTTGGAAATTTGTCTTCCAAGTTGGTTTGTTCCATAGTGAGCATTCAAGGATCTAGAATGAAAATAGGGTTGGCGTTCAGCATGTTGTTTGTACTTACTTGCTCACAAAGGATTATTTGGATTGGAAAATGATATTCAGTTTTGCACTGCATCAGGTGCATGATTCTTTATACTCAGAAGGAATATCAGCAAGTGCATTTTTAGAAATCCACTCAAGGGATGAAGCTGATGCATGGTACCAGCAATCCTAGCCCTTTAAGATAGCTTGCTACTGATGAACTTCAGGAAATGACTTATGCAATAAAGTTTTGGATCTATGCAAATCTTTCCCATTTTGTTAAAATTACAGCAAGAACCAGATCTATTTACCATGTCTGTTTCCGCCCACTGTCAGCCTGCCTGCCACACTCCAGCAGGTCTGGGACTTGCTGGGACAGACCAGCCATCCCAGGGATCGAGCAGTAGTGCTGTGGGCTGCAGCCTTTGGCCCAAGGGCCCTGGCCCCCCAGTGCTAGCCAACCCCCGCCCCCATCCCCAGTGCCAGCCGGGCCCCTGGACCCCCCAGCCGGACCACAGGCCCCAAACTCTCTCTCCAGCATCAGCTGGGCTTGGTGCCGCTGCTGTGGCAAGGTGCGTAAGAGTTGGTAGTTGATCCAGCCCTGCCATGACGGCCAACTCAGGGTTACAGGGCTTGGGCTAAAGTGCTGCTTAATTGCAGTGTAGAGGTTCACATTCAGGCTGGAGCCTGGGCTCTAAGATCTTGCAAGGTGGGAGGGTCCTAGAGCCCAGGCTACACCACAATTAAACAGCCGCTTAGCCTGAGTCAGCTGGCATGGGCAAGCCACAGGTCTTTCTTAACAGCAAGAAAGACGTACTCTGGGTGATCAATTCTTTGCATTGGAATCAAAAGCTTTTCATGATTTTGAAGAAGAGGTAGCTGTGAATCCTTTCCAGCAACTCTTTATTTATGAAGGAGTCTGTTTCCATGGACAGAGTAATAATTGGCATGCTGATTATGTATGAGTATAGATGCATAATGTGAGAACTGTGCTTTTCTGTGATACCATTGGCCACTTAAGATGCATCTTACAGAGAGAGGATCAGAAGGAAGAGTTATACAGAGGAATGGTGAGATCTCACATACTAATGTTCTTTTTATCTGTCATGCTTAATATTTTGCAGGTTTGGAGGAAAATTTACTTTGGTTTCCTTTGCAGCTTCTGCTCCAGATTTTTCCCTTTACCACGTAACAGTTGCTTCTTAGATACATTTGGTGTTGGCAGAAAAAAAGTGGATTGCTATGCTAGCTACAACAGGGAGGTTGGTTTACTCTCTGCAATCTATTTTGAATATCTCTAATGTTCCCTGCCCAATAGCTCTTTGCCTTAAGTTTGGATGTACAAGGTAACAATGTAGGATGACCAATGGCCATTAGTGGGTGTACCATGGCTTTCTTATAGTCAACAAGTTAGAATTAATTTTTCTCACAAATCACATCAATGGTTTGACCAAGACAGAATCTGAAACATATCATTCCAAGCATGATTCACACTCTTAGACAATGAGCCACTTGTTTTTCAAGAAACAGGCTTTCCTTCCTAAATATATGAAAGACTTTGATCTGAATGGCTATAGTGAGGCTTAGAAATTTCTGTGAATGTGTCATCACCCTTATGGTCTATGGGGTCTTTTGGAAGGAAGTCCCCTTCTGAAGTTGTGACTGTGTCTTTCACTAGTGGAGCTTCTGTTTCACCAACCTTAGGCTTCCGATATATTTTATTTTATTTTTTTAAATATTTTAAACACTTGGTTTAAAAAAAAAGTCCTGAAAGAATCCCGTAAATGTTTATTTGTTTGAAGTTTATTGTTTATTTCTGTGTTGCATGTATGGTACTTCTTTCTTGGTCTTTTTATAGACAGCTGTACTACACTATTTAAACTGGCCTGATGCCCACATAACTGAGGAGGAATTCTGCTGTAAACATAGCTCAGTTGTAGAAGTTGCTCACAAGATTGTCCCCAAGAGTTTGAAACACTACCTGTCTGTTCCAGCAGGCTGGTTAGCACCCAAATAAATACTGTAGGAACAACCTACTACCACTCGGAGCTCTGTTTGGTAAATCAGGATAATTTTGAACATGGGAAGGGATTGCTCACTTACCCCTCTAATGCCTTGGTGGTGCCGTTTCATGGGGAGTGGAATCCTCACGTGCCTCTGTTCTGGTCACAGAATGCCTGAAATACTACTAAGGTTTAATGTGGATCTTGTCTACAGAGCAGGAGCAGGGAGAGTGGTCAGAGACCCTGTCCCATTTTTCAGAATATGAGCTTCTTTCCCTGGTAGAGTTAGGATTTATGGTTGATGATTAAAAGACAATTCCAATTCTCCTGTTGCCTGAAATCTGAGCTTCTTTGACAAAATGGGACTTCACCCATGAAAGCTCATGAGAAATATAAATTTGTTCATCTTTAAAAGTCCCACAGGATTTCTTGTTTGGCAGAGTGAGGATTCCCATACCCATTAGCTTGCAGCCTGACGCAGAGCTGCACAGAAGGAATAAGCTTGTGTGGAAGCCCACACATGCTACAGTGATGGGGAAGAGCCATAAACATCATACAGAGCACTATGAGAGGCCTTGTATGGGAGAAAAGCCCCAGTAAACATTCCCTTGGTGGAGAAGGGACAGGACAGGTTTAACCCCTGAATTTCACTGCATTTGTTCCTTAACAAAAGCAATTGATGCCTTTTGAAGGAGACACTTGCTTTTGCCTTGTTAGGATCCAGAGACTCTGGAGTTTGCTAGATTCGCTCCCCTGAGTATCATAAGACTTTCCTGATTCATAGTGGAAGGAATAGGAGCTGTATAGAAGCCCGCTTCTTTCCCTGGGGAGCTAGAGACCCACATCAGTATCTGGTGGTGGTGGTGAGAGGGTAGTGGGGGGGAGGACTATCAATCCTTTCAAGGGGTTTTCCACCTATAGCCCAGGTTTGTTGTAGGACTTTTCCCCACTCCAAGATGGCTGGATGGCTTCCTTCTCATCCTTAGACTCTTTCCCCAAAGGCTCAGGAATTCCAGCTTGAGTATTTCTGCATTGGAATCCTGGCTCCTTGAGGCAAGGTAGGGATCAGACATGCTGGTCTGACTCTGAGCCCCAGCTAGCTGGGAATGGGTAGGACACAATTCACTCTCTGTAAACCCTGTAAATGCTATTTCACTTAAGGAACCCTACTTAAGCCAGGTGCTTGCAGGATAATTCTACTATGCCTGAGTGGAGCATATAAATTGCAACTACATTAAAATGAATTAAAAAAAAGATTTTAAGAGAAAAGCTGAACCACCAATTTGTTTTACTGTTGGAGGCAGAAAATCTGGTGGCCTGATGAGCTGATGGGTGGAGCTTAGTCACTGAGTCTCAAGCAACAACACTGGAGCACCTCCAAATTCCACAGGTTGGGGGCATTATCCCATTACTAATAAATGAGGAGAGAAGCTGTGAAACAGAAAAAAAGAAATCAACATTGTGTATGTACACTATATTCTGAACAAGGTATGCTCACAATAAATAATAATAAAGATAATAAAGTACACAGATAAGGAATGCTGTAGCATGAAACCACATATAATTTACTATGTTCCTATAAAACGTTCAGGGCAGTGGTACTAGGAGAATGAAATTTATAGTAATTAAGACTAGAGATGCCCAGCAGATAGATAAGGATTTTAATGATCAGAATAGCTGGAAAAGAGCAGGTCTAAGGTATATGAAAGAGACATAATTGAAACACTTCCACAAGATACTAGGTATACAGGGTACAGACACAGGAGAGAAGGAAATAACATTAAAAGATTACATCAAGTTAAATTGTGCCATCTGAGAAAGTGGTTCTAAGGATGACTCTATAATGAGACTCACCATAACCACTTCAGTGAACATCCAATAGATGGTAACAATTTTAATTCATTCACAATATACTGCTTTGAATTAATGATTAAACATCACTGGATGTTTCATCTGTGTTTAATACATAATTGGTTTGTCCCCATCCCCATCCCCCAGTCAAAATAATCTCTGACAAAATTTCCCCACCACACTTATTGAGCTCCATGTCTTATGGAGTAGAACGCCACTGTGATCTCCGTGAGGGACTCAGCAACAGATGGTTTGCTTTCATCTGTGCAACACCACAGATACTAAATATCTTGCAAAAGAGGTGGCAAACCTCACCCTAAATAATAAGTCTGAGGCTATGTACACACGAGCATACTTGTCCCGCAATAA
>ML685899.1:657395-681030 GCA_007922175.1 Pelusios castaneus
GCCACAGGGTCCTCACACAGTCAATCAGCAGCCCTTTCAGTTCAGGGCAATCTGGCCTAGTGGACACAGAGTCAATACAGTTAATAAGCAGCCCTTAAAGCTCAGGGCAGCTTGGCCTAGTGGCCAGAGTCTAATCTAAGGTCAACTGCCCCAGGGATGGGTCACCCCAGGTAAGGGGGCTTGGGACCTCCCACTCCACTGAGCCCCAGCTCAGGGCCCTAGAGGTGCCGGGGGTACAGCACCAAGTCAGTGGGGATCCAGACCACAACACACTAACTTGTAAGGCCGACCACACATGGTCCTCCCTTGTTCAGGCCCTGAGCTACTACCTACCGGGTCATTGCTGCTGGCCCTTCATGGAGCTCCTGGTCGTCCTCTCCTGCAGCTGGCTCTAGTAGCTCCCCCTTGGGGTGTCAGGGTTCCCAGAGAGTTGCGGGTACCTTCATGTCTGCCTCCCGGCCGCTCACAGGTAATGGCTGCTCTCCTCCCAGGTCCCTCAGCTTGCTGCTGCCCTCTCGCAGGGGCTGGTGCAGCTCCTGCTCAGGAGCTCCCATAGATGTCCTTCCCCCACACAGGCCAGCCCAGACTGAGCTGTGCTGCCCCCATTTATACTAGGGCAGCAGTCCGAGCATGCCCAGTAGGGCTTAAGGGGGTGGGACTTCCACTGCCTACAGAGTTTGCTACCCCGTCACTTGGCCATGTGTATGGGGTAGGTTGAAGGGCGAAAGAGGGGACAGAAACCTATCAGTGTTTCCACAAGGAACTTCTATTTACATGCCATGTGGATATGCTAACTATCTGACAGGTATTAGAACAACAATACCTAATAAATCTCTTGTAGGCTGAAGAGACATGGACACCCCAGACTTCAGTCTCACAGCTATGGGTTGCAAAAAGGGCTGAGGCACTTGAGACCACTCTATCCCTTATGCCTTCAAATCTGGTGGTCACAAGAGCCCTCAAGACACAGGCATGGCCCCAAAGGGTACGTAAAATAGAATGTGCGAGGAGTGCCTGAGCACCAAGAATGGAATCTGTGTACAGTCAGCAGCAGAAGTTGTGAAAATGTTTCCTATTACATGAGTGAAATCAAATCACAAAATTCTAGTCACTCTTTATTTCTAATAAAAAATAAAGAATTAGACAGATGCAATTTTGTAAGCCATCAGAAACATTGTTTTGTCTTTCCTTGCCTATGGGTACACTTAACAACTAACTTTTATACAGAGAGCTGTGGCACAGTCACACCTGAGGATTCTTGTACCAAATATTCTGTTAGAACTAGAGGCCATCGTTCCAGTTGCTAACAGAAAATCCCTCTGTTAATTTCCACTCCATTCAATTACAACAAACAATACTTGTGTAATGGAATGGGCAACACTTGGGGTGGAGTGGGGGGAGGGGAAATAAGAAGGAACCAGATGGTTTAGATAACTGTTATATTCGATGTGTTCAAAATCAAGATAGAGCTTTTAAGGACAATTTAAATATTTTCCCAAACTAACTTGTAGCTTCAGACACTTACTGTCATCAGCACTACAATTCAAACCAATTTTTAAAAACATTTAATTTTAAAAGAATGATTGCCAACTCAAATTTGGTTTAAAACTGAGATTTTCTAAATAAAACTCATTATTATGCTTAAGACTAAAAGGAATGTTTTCTTTTAGTTTTTTAATACCAATGGAAACAATTTTCTAGATCTTTTTACCAAAAACCTTCTCCTTCAGTGTTTGCAACCCAAACACAAATGTACTGAAATCTGAAACTGACTATAAATAAAATATATTAATTCAGTTTCCCTTTTGATTATCCAAATTATAGAAAAATGTAAAAAAACCAGACAGCATAGATAGTAAAATATAAAATGATTTTAACAGCCTTTCATTTTTAATAATTTAAGACACTAGGGAGAAATTTGATTCTATTGCAATGATGTTCCCTGTGTTTCTTTAATTTTTTTTTTTTTTTTTTAAAGATACAGCTACCAGAGTTATGAACTGACCAGTCAAGCCCACACCTCATTTGGAACTGGAAGTATGCAATCAGGCAGAAGCAGCCGCAATATCACCACAACCCATAAAATACAGAACAATACTGTGTTAAATGTAAACTCGAAAAAAAATGGGGAAAATTTAAAAAGAAAAATAGACAAGGTAAGGAAACTTTGTGCTTGTCTCGTTGAAATTAAGATGGTTAAAAGCAACATTTTTCTTCTGCATAGTAAAGTTTCAAAGCTGTATTAAGTCAATGTACAGTTGTAAACTTTTGAAACAACCACCATAATGGTTGGTTACAAGTTACAAACTACCTCAATTCTCAATATCTTTGTAACTCTGAGGTTCTACTACATTGGTTTATCTAATAATAAAATAATTTTAAAAACTTGAAGTAAATGTAAAGGTACTAAAGCCTTGATTCAATAAGGTATTTTTGAATGTGCATACATTTAAGCACATGAGGTCTCCTATTGACTTCAGTGTAACTATTCACACAGTTTAAAGTCATGTACTTGCTAAGCAATATTGCTGAATCAGGGCTCATGATAGAAAAGTGGGAGTTTGTTGGATTAAGATTTACAGAGGTGAAGGAAGAGAAGAAGAATGTAATAAGAATTTTATTTCTTTCACCTGGAAGAAAGGATGTTGTCTGATTTCATCAGAGCCACGGGGACCACAACCCAGCCTTTTCTTGGGATCTTTCATCAAAAGACGTTGAATTATATCTTTAGCTAAAGCGCTCATTTCTTGGGGATATGGAGGTTCACTTTTTAATATTCTCCTGTAAAAAAATTGTAAATACTTAATAATATAACATTATGGTATTAAAAAAAAGACAATTGCTATGCATACACTAAATAGTTCTACAATAAGAAATGTAGATTTTTGCCTCTCAACACCTACTTTTATGTGATCTTACTGTTTTTGTTCTCTGTGCAAAATAACAACCCAAAAAGATTATAGCTCAGATTTAGCAAATACATAAATTGGGGCAGAGCTGTTACCTTAGCTGGAAGGCCAGAGGTCAACAGCTCTTGAATACCTTTTTCATTTTCCTTCATAGCACTATAAACAATCTGTAACCAAAACTGAAACCAAAACAAAGGGGCACAAAGAGCAACAAAGTCGACCTGCAATACGTCAGAGAGAAAGAAAAATTATGTATAGGCAATTTCTTCCTGCCTCAGGTAGGAGAGTAAGGATAAAAACATAATGTATTTTATCCCTTTCATCCCTCTGCTACTGTGTTTGCCAGCCTGGAAAATATATATTAAATATGATACAATTTATTTATTCATCACCACTCTGTATACTAAACCGGACATTATGGCTATGTCTACACTTGTTAAGTGGACTTAGCTAAGTCGACTTAACAAAGTTGACTTTAAATCGACTTTGTTAAGTCGACTTAGCATGTCTAAACTCAAAAATTAAGTTGACTTAAAGGGGACCCTGCCAAATCAACTTAGAGCATCCACACTGGACGCCTAAGTCGACTTGTAGGGGCTAGGTGGACCTGGGACTGGTCCATGGAGGCAGGGGAGGCACCCCTTGCCAAGTGCCAGCGGGCTCAGCATTTGCCCCATTGTACCTGGGTACCATGGGGGCTGAGCAGGACAGGGACACTGGCAGGGCATAGGAGCAGGGTGGGTAGGGCTCTGTCCTGCCCTGTTGGGGGGCACGCCAGGCTCTGGCTATGCCAGCCACTCTGGCAGGGAGGGCAGTGGGGGAGCCCTGGAGCCCTTTAAGTCTACTTAAAGTCGACTTAGGACTAATCTGCGTCTACACTGGCTAAGTCGACTTAATAAAGTAGGTTTTATAAAGTCGACTTTAGTGTAGACGCAGATTTAATTTGTAAGTGTAGACACACCCTATGACCTTCTGATTAACTACCTTAGGAAGAAATATGAAAGCCAATGAATGCAGTAACACCCCTCAGATGAAATAAGTGAACAAACTACTGATGAAGACATCTTTCAAGAGAAAAATTCACCTTGCCAAAGTAATAAAAATGATTAAAGCTGTTTCTAAAACAAAAAAAGGATATCTGAGAATGATAATTTTTGTCTCCTAAAAGATTTTCATGAAAGCGTACAGAACAAAATTTTGGTTTCAGGTAATATACAGGCCTAATATAATATGTGATAAGGGAATTGCTTCTTATCAACCCTTTAACTTTTCCTCTAATTAGGTCAAGAGCAGATATTTGATTCCTGACACTGGTCAATGCACACAATTTCCATTTCACAGGAATCACTGGTGATTTCAGAAAAAAAACTAGTTCTAAATCAAACTGAAATGTCAAAATTTGAAAAATTCCTGTGAAATGACATGTCCAGAAATTTTTTTCAGATCAGTTGAAACATTTTGTTTTGATCAAAATCAAAATGTCTAACTTTGATTTTTATTGTATTTTATTTATATTACAAATTGATTATGACATTTGTATACTAATTGGAAAAAGTGGTATTGTAAATGGTAATTTGTGGTTTGGTAACTGATACATGGTTTACTCCACTGGTATTTTAACTGGTCATTTGTAATTGGTATTCCAACTGCTAATTGGCTTAATAACTGACAATTGTGGCATTGAAATTGGTATAATAAAATATAAATATAAAATAACATAAGAATAAAATAGTGATCTGGTGGAGGCTCTTCCTGAATGAAAAGTGTCTCCTTCATGTGTTTAGATATGAGAGTAGGACAGTGCATATTAGGAAGGTTACTCACCTTGGTGCAGTAACTGGAGTTCTTCGAGATGATGTCCCTGTGGGTGCTCCACAGTGGGTAGTGACGCGTCCTTGCGTTACAGCTCGGAGATTTCAAGCAGTGTCCGTTGGGGGCCGCGCGCCGGGAGTCGTGGTCTCGTGAGATTTTGTTCGCGCCAAAGAGCTGCGCGCGGCCCCAACCGCCTCAGTTCCTTCTCTATCCGGTAGCCCCGCGAGGAGTTCCGAAATAGAGAGGGGAGGAGGGCGGGTAGTGGAGCACCCACAGGGACATCATCTCGAAGAACTCCAGTTACTGCACCAAGGTGAGTAACCTTCCTTTCTCCTTCGAGAATGTCCCTGTGGGTGCTCCACAGTGGGTAACTCCTATAGCAGTATCCTCACACGGAAGGTGGGATTTCGGAATCATTGTTCTGTACCGATTGTAGTACTGATCGGCCAATCGCAGTGTCCGATCGTGATGTTTGTTGTAGGGCGTAGTGTTTAACAAATGTGTGAGCCGAAGCCCACGTGGCTGCCCTGCAGATTTCATGTATAGGTACGTTATTAAGAAATGCCATAGTTGTGGCGAGAGATCTTGTGGAATGCGCTCTTATGCTATGTGGTGGCTCAGCTCCCGCTGATTTATAACTTTCGATTATACATCCGGAAATAAACTTGGATATTCTTTGAGATGTCAGTTCTTTCCCTTTAGATCTGTCTGCTATGGAGACAAATAGTCTAGGAGTTGATCTAAATGTTTTTGTCCTTTCTAGGTAAAACGCTAGAGCCCGTCTAACATCGAGGGTATGGAGGAGGGCGTGTTGCGGACTGGAGTGCGGCTTCGGGAAATAAACAGGTAAGTGAATAGGTTCGTTTAGGTGGAATTGTGATGATACCTTGGGGATGAATTTTGGATGTGGTCGTAAAGTGACTTTATCTTTATGGAATATAGTGAAAGGAGGGTGGGCCATGAGGGCTGCCAGCTCACTGACGCGTCTGGCAGAGGTTATGGCAATTAAGAACGCCACCTTCATGGATAGGTGTAGTAGTGAGCAGGATGCCAATGGCTCGAAGGGACCTCTTGTTAGTGATCGTAAGACCAAATGTAGGTCCCACGATGGCGTCGGATTCCTGACCTCTGGGTAAAGGTTTTGGATACCCGCCAGGAATCTCTTTGTTATTGGATGGGAGAAAATAGAACAGGAGTCTATTGCATTGTGAAATGTCGATATTGCGGATAAATGAACCCGTAATGAGCTTGTCGATAAACCGGCGTCCTTTAGATGTAGGAGATAATCGAGTATTGTATGGATTTGTGCTGAAAGGGGGTTAATTTGTGAAGTGCTGCACCATACTGCGAATCTTTTCCACTTCTGTAAGTAGGATCGCCTAGTAGTTGGCTTCCTACTATTCAACAGGACATGTCGAACCCTGTCAGAACATTGTAGCTCTTTGTGTTGGAACCATGGAGGAGCCATGCAGTTAGATGAAGACTTTGTGGGTTTGGGTGGATTGTTTTCCCCGAGTCCTGTGTCAGGAGATTGTTGATGAGAGGTAGTTTGATAGGTGGTTGCACTGACATCTGAGTGAGCATGGTGAACCACGGCTGCCTTGGCCAGGCAGGAGCTATCATGATTGCTCGTGTGTCGTTCCTCCGAATTTTTATTAGAGTTCTGTGGATAAGAGGTAATGGAGGGAAAAGGTAATACTGTGTTCCGGACCAGTGCAGTGTGAAGGCATCCCCTAAGGACTTCTTTCCCCTTCCTCCTCGGGAGCAGAATAGGCGGCACTTGGTGTTCTTGTAAGTGGCAAAGAGGTCTACTTGGGGATGACCCCATCGTTTGAATATCATGTTGGAGATTGATGTGTGAATTTCCCATTCGTGTTGTTCCGAGAAGGATCTGCTCAGGTGGTCTGCCAGGATGTTCTGAGTTCCTGGAAGGTAGACCGCTGATATGGTGATGTGGTATTGTATACACCACTCCCATAGCTTTATAGCTTCCATACACAGGGAATTGGAGCGTGCACCACCCTGACGGTTTATATAATACATGCAGGCCGTGTTGTCTGTGATGACGAACATGTTGATGCGAAATGTGTGTGCGAAAGTGCATGCATGCATTCCGCACAGCACGGAGTTCGAGAAGATTTATGTGTAGGCAGGTTTCTTGCCTCGACCATTTGCCTTGTGCTGTGATGTGACCCATGTGAGCACCCCATCCGAGGAGAGATGCATCTGTAGATATTGTTATCGTGGGGTTGTCGGCTAAGAATGGTACCCCGGTCAGAAGATTTTCTGGAGAGCACCACCAAAGAAGTAAGTTCTTTATCTTGAGGGGCATATGGACTAACTTCTGCAGGGAGTGTTTGTTTGGTTTGTATGTCCTGGAAAACCAAAGTTGTAGGGGTCTCATGCGTAGCCTTGCATGTCTGACCACAAATGTGGTTGCAGACATGTGATCTAGTAATTGGAGACATTCCCTTATCGTTGTTGATGGAGCTGGACGAATCGAGTAGATCATCTGTGTAATCTTTTCGAATCGTTGCTGTGGTAAAAATGCTCTTGCTACCCGAGCATCTAGGCGAGCCCCTATGAAGTCTATGGTCTGGGTAGGGATGAGGATTGATTTTTCCGTATTTATGAGCCATCCCAGTTTTTGGAGTGTGGCTACGGAGAAGTGTAGGTGGTCTCTTGCCTGTATCTCAGATCTTGCTTTTATCAAGCAATCGTCCAAATATGGGAATACCGTGATTCCGTTTTCCCTTAGATGTGCCATGACTGCAGCTAGGACCTTGGAGAAGACCCTTGGTGCAGAAGAAAGGCCAAAGGGGAGGACCGTATATTGAAAATGGTCCGTGCCGATGGTGAATCTTAGGAATTTTCTGTGGGACGGGTGGATAGGGATATGAAAGTAGGCGTCTTGTAGGTCGAGGGCTGCATACCAATCGTCTAGTTCCAGAGCAGGAATGATGGTTGAAAGGGTAACCATTCTGAACTTTCTGGCTTCTATCAGTTTGTTTAATTTCCTGAGATCCAGGATAGGTCTCCATCCTCCTGACTTCTTTTCTGTCAGGAAGTATGGGAAGTAAAACCCTTTTCCCCTGTGTTGTACCGGAACATGCTCTATTGCTCCGATGTGCAACAATCGAGTTGCCTCCTGTAGAAGGAGATGTTCGTGAGTAGTGTCCCTGAAGAGGGACGGGGAAGGGTAAGAATGGGTAGGCTTCTGGATGAAGGGAATGGTGTAACCAGTGTTTATGATTTCCAAAATCCATCTGTCGTTGGTAATCTGAGCCCACGAGTTGTAAAAAGGGCGAAGCCTGTTCAGGTAAGTTCCAGGGATGGCTTGCTCTATTTGGACATGGTGGTTGTGCAGACCCTCGACCACCCCTTCAAAACTGCTGTTTTGGTTGAGGTGGATGTAATGTCGAGGGCGGGTTATTCGGCTGTCTGTGGCGTGGTTGACGTTGTCTGCCGCGTGGTTGGTCTTGCCTCCTATTATTTCTGTTGGTATCGTGAGTTGTATGGTTGGTAACGGTAGGGTCGCCTTCTAGTAACTGGAGCATAAATGCCAAAAGATCTTAAAGTGGCGAAGAGAATCTGGCTTCCTCGTGCTCTGCTTCATCCTCGCTAGAGAAGGGGATGGGAGAAGGGCTCCTACAAGGTGGGGAACTTGGCATGGAGGGGGCCCTACTTTGGGCCGGCGAGTCTCGGGGAAGCCCAGAGATTTCCTCGGTTCCGAGGTGTTTTGACTTGTGTTTCTTTTTAGAAGGAACCGCGGTGTCGGTGCCGTGGTGCGGTGCCGCGACCACGGACGGTGCCGGTGTTGATGGTTGAGGTATCTCTTGCTGACGTTCCGGCGGTGCCGTTGTTATACGTGCCGTCGGAGCCGGTGTCGGTATTGGTTGCGGTGCCGATCCTTTTGATATCGGTACCGCTGACTGTGCCGTAATGGACGGAGCCGGTGATGACGGCGCCGTGCCGAGTGAGGACCTCGTTCGCTTGTCAGGTCTCTGTCTCGGTTCCGATACTCTGTGTCGGTGACGTTTGTCATGTCCGGTGGTCAACGTACTTGAGGGACCAGAAGCCTCTTTAGTACGGACTCCTTTGGTAGGAGATTTTATCTTTTTAAGAGATGAGTGCGGTGGGGTTAGATGCCGCTTTGAGGGTCGGGAGCTTGAGGAGTCCTGTTGTTGTTGCCCCGGGTCTGAGGTGGGGCGGAGGGACTTTTCCATAAGGATTAGCTTGAGACGAAGGTCTCTATCTCTCCTTGCCCTCGCGCTCAAGTTTTTGCAGTGGGAGCATTTCTGGGCGATGTGCTCGTCGCCCAGGCACTTTATGCAAACGCTATGCCCATCAGAAGCGGGCATTGCATCGCGGCAGGTCTCGCAGCGCTTGAAGCCTGGTGACCCTGGCATGGTCTGAGGAAAAAAAAATTTTTTTTTTTTTTTAAATGGAGGTTACTGAATTAAATGAAAGGTAAACGGGGGAAGAAAAGGAAATAAAAGGAAACGAAAAATAGGCTAAAGGGTCTTTGTTTTCTGTTTAAAGGTTTTAGAGAAGAGAGTCGCTCCGGCTGTAACCGCGAACGGTAGAGAAGGAACTGAGGCGGTTGGGGCCGCGCGCAGCTCTTTGGCGCCAACAAAATCTCGCGAGACCACGACTCCCGGCGCGCGGCCCCCAACGGACACTGCTTGAAATCTCCAAGCTGTAACGCGAGGACGCGTCACTACCCACTGTGGAGCACCCACAGGGACATTCTCGAAGGAGAAATGTATATATACACATACACATATATCCATTTATGTTAACACTTGGCATGAATATTTTGTTATCTACTCCCTTCATTTGTGAGACAAGGTGACTGAGGTAATATGTTTCATTGCACAAGCTTGTCTCTCTCACCAACAGAAGTTAGTCCAATAAAAATTATTACCTCATTCATGCTATCTCTAATATCCTGGGACCAACACAGCTACAAAATCCTCTCATTTGTGATGTGTGAAGATTGTTATTGAAAGGAAGGTTACTCACCTTGGTTCAGTAACTGGAGTTCTTCGAAATGAGTGTCCCCATGGCTGCTCCACCGAAGGTGTTGGTGCATGCCGCGTCACAGAGAGATTTTAACCAGCAGTATCCGTTAGAGCCACACACACGAGACAGCTGTCTCATGGTGTCCCTCAGTGCCTCTTTAGAATGTGCACGGCTCCAACCGCCTCAGTCCCTTCTCTACCCAGTAGTAATGTCCAAGAACTCCGAAGTAGAAAGGGGAGGAGAGCGGATGGTGGAGCATCCATGGGGACACTCATCTCGAAGAACTTCAGTTACTTCACCAAGGTGAGTAACCTTCCTTTCTCCTTCGAGAGCTGCCCCCATGGGTGCTCCACTGAAGCTGAGTCACAAGCAGTGCCCTCAGTTGGAAGGAGGAGCTTCAGAGATACTGTGTATACTTGATAGGACTGATTGGCCTATAGCTGTATCTGACCTTGACATCTGGTCTAAAGTGTAATGTTTGATGAAGGTATGGGAAGAAGCCCAAGTCACTGCCTTCAGATCTCTGTAACTGAAATGTTGTTCAGGAAGGTGGTGGTAGTTGCAACTGCTCTGGTAGAGTTAGCTTGAATGTGGTCTGGAGGTGCAACACCTATTAATTTGTAACACTCATGGATACATCTGGATATCAGTTTGGACAATCTCCATGAGGAAAGGACTCTACCTTTGCATCTGTCAGCTATTGCAATAAACAGTCTATTGGATTTTCTAAACGTTTTTGTTCTTTCTAGGTAGAATGCAATTGCACGTCGGATGTCAAGTGTGTGCATTTGAGCTTCATGGGAGTTAACATGCGGTTTCAGGAAAAATACAGGTAAGTTTATTGTTTGGTTGAGATGAAAGGGGGTGGAGATTTTTGCAATAAATTTTGGATAAGGTCTAAGTGTCACCTTATCTTTAGGGAATATCGTATATGGGAGTTCTGCCATTACAGCACCTACTTCACTCACTCATCTAGCTGACGTAATGGCTACTGAGAAAGTTACTTTCACAGATAAATATTTAAGTGAACAGGTAGCCATTGGTTCAACAGGCGGTTTAGCAATCGTATGTAAAACCGTCTGTATGTCCCAATTGGATTGGGAGAACATATCTCAGGATAAAGATTTTGTATACTAGCCATAAACCTCTTCACCATGGGGTGTGAGAAAATTGGAGTATAATCAATACTAGAGTGGAACGTGGATATAGACGCCAAGTGTACCTTCACAGAGCTAACAGATAATCCTGTCTCCTTCAGGTGAAGAAGGTATTGGAGAATGTCTGGAGTATAAGTGGATATAGAAGTGATTTCATGGGTACTACACCAATTTGAGAATCTTGACCATATCTGAAAGTAAGTAAATCTTGTGGATGGTTTTCTACTATTTACAAGGATATGTTTCACTGGTTCCGAACAGTTTAATTCCTCTTGTCAGAACCAAGTAGGAGCCATGTTTGTGATGCTGTCCGGATTTAGGGAACCATTTATGATATTATTTTGTATTAATATCTCATAATTACTATAATCCATAGAACTATGTCATGTTTGGTATCAATAGAAAGGTTGTAACTTGCTAGAAATGATTATATTGTCTATTTGTAGGTATCATATCTGTATTAGAAGATATGAATGTGTTAGCTTATCTGTATTCCAAATTGTGTGATTCTGGAAAACTCCACAGACTGGATGTCTACAGCCATTGTTTCCTTAATGGCCCATTAAGGAAGCTTCCAGGTACAAAGGGCCCAGGGAGAAACCTGTTGAGCTACTAGGACTTGAACATGTGACTCAACTCCATTTTGATTGGAAAGAACTCCACACAGCATGGAGAAGGCCAGAGGTGATAAAAGGCAGCAGCCCTGACTCCATCTTCTCTCAAGTCCCCAGTCTACAGCCAACACCTATCTCTGGAACTATTCATCTACGACTGGACAAAGGACTGAGACCCACCCAGGTGCTGGGTGTCTACCAGAGGAGCAAACTTGCAAACTGCTTTTCATGGACTCTAAATCATCTGTATGTATGTGATTCACTTTGACCCTTTAGCATCTCACATATTTTGCTTCTTTTCATTTTATATTAAACCTTTAGTTGCAGTTACTAAAGGATTGGCTATCAGTGTGGTATTTTAGGTGAGATCCAAACCTATATTGTTCTGTGTGATGTGGCTGGCCCTTTGGGGTGAGGAGAACCTATATCTTTAAAGGGACCATAAGGCTAGGTGGGAATCAGAAGAGCTGGAGTGCAATAAAGAGGGCAGTTTCTATTTTGGGCAGATTTCTTGGTGTGGGGAACCAGAAGCTTGGTTGTAACTGATAGGGAGACTGGTTTAAGTACCATTCATCAGTGTTTGGGGAGTCTAGCTCCCAGTTTTGCAGCTTGACCTGATTGTTGCACGTCCAGGAGGTTATCCCAGGAGGCCCTGGTCACAACGCTGTTAGGTGTAGTTTCTGGAGGTCAGAATGGAATGTTTTGTTTTTGTTTTGTGACAATAGGTCGTGTCTGAGTGGGAGGAGTACTGGACGTTGGATCGACATCTGATTCAGAAGGCTGAACCAAGGATGACTCATGGTCATACCAGGAGGGCTTTGGCTTCCTCGACCATGGTGTGCTGTTCAAGGAAGGAGGACTGCTAGGAAGAGATGGACTCCACCTATCGAGGAAGGGGAAGAGCGTATTTGGACATAGACTGGCTAACCTAGTGAGGAGGGCTTTAAACTTTGAAGAAGGAAGGTGACCAAAGCCCACAGGTAAGTCACAGTGAGGGAGACCTGGGGGAAGGGATGGAACTTGGGGGGTGCCGGGACTGTAACAGCAGGGATAAAAGAGAGGGCAGTCAGAACTGGGGAGGAAAATCAAATCTTTGTCTTATGTGTCCTAATAAAGCCTAATACGCGAGGCAAGTGGGGAAGGAGGACACCAGGAGAAATTGCAAGCAGGAAGATGCAACAAGAAAGATAATTGACAGGGCAAAGTAGGGCAATCAGCCCGGTATTTTAAGTGTCTGTACACAAATGCGAGGAGCCTGGGAAACAAGCAGGAAGAATCGGCAGTACTGGCACAGACAAGGAACTATGATGTAATTGGAATAACAGACACATGGTAGGATATCTTGCATGACTGGAGCTCTGCCATGGATGGGTATAAATTGTTCAGGAAGGACAGGCAGGGAAGAAGAGGTGGAGGAGTAGCGCTATATGTAAAAGAGCTGTATGACTGCTCAGAGCTCTACTATGAAAGTGGGAACAAGCCGGTTGAACCTCTGTGGGTTAAGTTTAGAGGAAAGTGCAACAAGGGGGATGTCATGGTGGGTGTCTGCTACAGACTGCCAGACCAGAAGGAGGGGGCGGATGAGGCATTCTATGAACAACTAACAGAAGTTTCCAGATCGAAGGCCCTGGTTCTCATGGGGGATTTCAATTACCCTGACATCTGCTGGGAGGACAATAAAGCAATGCACAGGCAATCCAGGAAGTTTTTGGAGAGTATTGAGGACAACTTCCTAGTACAAATACTGGAGGTACCAACTAGGGGCCTTGCACTTCTAGAGCTGCTGCTCACAAACAGAGAAGAATTAATAGGGGAAGTAGAAGTAAATGGCATCCTGGGCAGCAGTGACCATGAGATGGTAGAGTTCAGGATCCTGATCAATGGAAGGAAAGAAACAGAACACACACCCTGGACTTCAGAAAAGCTGATTTTGGCTCCCTTAGGGAACTGATGGACAGGATCCCTAGGGAGGCTGATCTGAAGGGGAAAGGCATCCAAGAGCTGGCTGTATTTTAAAGAAACCCTGTTAAAGGCACAGGAAGATACCATTCCAATGTGCAGAAAGAACTGCAAATGCAGAAGGCGCCCAGCGTGCCTTAGCAGAGAACTCTGAGGTGAGGTGAAACATAAAAGGGAAGCTTACAAGAAGTGGAAGCTTGGACAGATGACAAGGGAGGCGTAAAAAGATATTGCTCAGGACTGCAGGGATAGGCCAAAGGACAATTGGAGTTGCAGCTAGCAAGGGATGTGAAGGATAACAGAAAGGGGTTCTACAAGTATGTAAGTAACAAGAAGAGGATCAGGGATGGTGTAGGTCCCTTATTGAATGGGGCAGGTATCCTCGTGGTGGGTGATACGGAAAAGGCAGAAATACTCAATGCTTTTATTACTTCAGTCTTCACAGGAAGCACCAGCTCCCAGGTTACTACACTGGGTAACGCAGAATGGAGAGAAGAAGAACGGTGCTCGGTGATGGAAGGTCAGGTTAGGGACAAGTTAAAGAAGTTGGATGTGCACAAGTCTATGGGGCCGGATGAACTGCATCCGAGGGTGCTGAGGGAGTTGGCCGCTGTGACCGCAGAGCCACTGGCCATTATCTTTGAAAACTCGTGGCGAATGGGGGAGGTCCCAGAGGATTGGAAAAAGGCAAATATAGTACCTATCTTCAAGAAAGGGAAGAAGGGGGATCCGGGGAATTAGAAACCGGTCAGCCTCACCTCAATCCCTGGGAAAATCATGAAGCAGATCCTCAAAGAATCCATCCTGAAACACTTGGAGGAAAATAGAGTGATCAGGAACAGTCAGCATGTATTCACCAAGGGCAAATCGTGCCTGACCAACCTGATTGCCTTCTATGATGAGATGACTGGATTTGTGGATGCGGGAAGAGCCGTTGACGTGGTATACCTCGACTTTAGCAAGGCTTTTGATATGGTTTCCCACAGCGTTTTCGTCGGCAAGTTAAGGAAGTATGGGTTGGACGAGTGGACCGTAAGGTGGATAGAAAACTGGCTAGATCAACGGGCTTAGCGGGTAGGAATCAATGGCTCGATGTCTAGTTGGCAACTGGTAACGAGTGGAGTGCCCCCGGGGTCGGTCCTGGGGCCGGTTCTGTTCAACATCTTCATTAATGATCTCGATGATGGGATAGATTGCATACTTAGTAAGTTTGCGGATGACACCAGGCTGGAGAGCAGGGACAGGATTTAGGGAGACTTAGACAAATTGGAACACTGGGCCGAAAGAAACCTCATTAGGTTCAAGAAGGACAACTGGAAAATCCTGCACTTAGGACAGAAAAATCCCATGCACTGCTACACGCTGGGGACCGATCGGTTAAGTAGGTGAATGAGCCCTTGGTTTGATTAGATACTATGATGATGTCATTTGTGCAGGTATGTGGGCAGAGTTGGTGACAGGGTTTGTTGCAGAGATATGTGCCTGCCTTAGTGTTTCTGTTGTATGGTCTGTAGTTGCTGGTGAGTATTTGCTTAAGATTGGGAAGCTGTCTTTAAGTGAGGAGAGGACTACCTGTCAAGGTTTGAGAGACTGAGAGATCATTTTGTAGGATAGGTTGTAGTGAGGGGTGACAAACACCTTTGGTATGGTGGGTCAGATTTGACTTAAATGTACTTCAAATGGGCTGTACATACCATAAAATTTGGAAGACTAGGGTCTACTCTCTTGTGGCATTGTGTAGCTCTGTGTATGAGAGACTGCTCTCCAGTATACCACAAAACATCTCTCTTTCTCTCTCTCTCTGTCTGTGTGCATTTTGAGATGTTATATGGAAATTGGCATGTGTTCTTCAAATTGCCTTTACAGCCTGCTCAGAGATCTTTATTTGGATACCCAGGTGCCACTCCCATGTAATAATACTGATGCATGGTGGGCCTCAGACAAAAATTTATTTAAGGGGGCATGGCTTCTTAAATCTCTGAAGTAAGTTTTTATAACACAAGAAGAGACTGTATATTAAACAAATCTGAATAGAGATGTTCAGTTTTGTTCACATTGGTTTCACTATCTCCTCTCAGAAGTGCATCATGTCAACAGAAAAAGAGCATGTTCTTTGATTAGTCTATTATTTAATAAACACCATTGATGCTAAATGGGACCCACCATTTTGCATATATAATCTAAGTAGTTGACTTTCATATGTTGGAAAACGGTCCTCTTTCCAAGTATACAGTTCGTTATGAGATGACAGAAGATATGTCAGACAGCTGTTCTGTTTTCATATAGCTTCAAATGTAGAGTCCTCCATTCTAAAACTAAACCTCATTTTGCATTAATGCTTTAGAAAGCTTTAATATGAATCTAGCACGTGTCAAGATGGTATTGCTGCAACACGGTTTCCACTTGCGCTGATGGAGCTCCTCTCTGCAGCAGTACTAAAGAGGCTACAATTAATTGTTCTCAAAAGCTTCAACATCTATGCAGATGAGGATGTCTGAGTTAGCTCAGAGATCTTTACCATGGTATTTTCAATGTGGAGTGGAGGTTATGCAGATGGAAATTACATCCTTGCCACAGACTATCCACTACCTATTTCTGTTTGGTGGTATCCATTTAAGTGCAGTGACTGTGTTTCATCTGTACTTGGAAACCTCTATCATGTTGTGGGTGCTACGACAACTAAATATAATAAAATAGTAAGACTCTTAGGGTGCATCTACACTTGTAAATTAAGTCGACTTAAGCCTGTTTAAGTCGACTTAATTTACTCTGCATCCACACTGGAGTTTGCTTAAGTCAACTTAAGGAAAAGTAAAATCGACTTTGTAAAACCTAATTTTACATCGACTTTACTGCTTAAGTCGACTTCTGAAGTCGACTTCAGCAGTGTGGACACCCTAAGTCAACTTAGGGCAGCGGGGACAAGGGAGCATCACATGGCTCCCTTCTCCTGGGGATCCCCTGCTCCCTTCTCCCCAAACCTGCGGCTTCTTTGCCAGGGGAGCCACGGTCCTGGGGAGAAGGGCTCCCTAGCCAGGGCTCCAGCAGGAGGGAATCCCCCGCTGGAACCCTGGCTGGAGAGCCGGTGAGGCAGGTGGCTGGTCCCAGCAGAGCCAGCCATGCCAGCTGGCTGTGCCAGACTGAGAAGCCGCTCCCGGCTCGTCCTAGCAGAGCCAGCTGGCGCACGGCTGGCTCTGCCGGGCCAAGGAGGCTCGGGCAGGTCTCCCAGCTCTCTTCTTTCCGAGACCACACTCCAGCGCCCGGGAAGCCCCCGGGCCTCCCCAAACAGCCAGAGAGCTCTGCAGGCAATTGCCGGTGCTCCAGCTGTTTAGGGAAGTCCCTGGGCTTCCTTCCCCAAACAGCCGGAGCGCCGGAAATTGCTGGCAAAGCGCGCTCCAGCTCCCGGGAAGCCTCCGGAGGCTTCCTGGGAGCTGGAGCGCCAGCAATTGCCGGCATGGCTGCCCTCCAGCTCCCCGGACCCCATTCAAGTCCCAGCCAGAAGGGAGCCCTGTGGTCACAGCCAGGAGGGAGCACAGGAGACCAGCGCTCCAGCTGCTCAGCAGCTGAAGCACGGGTCTCGGGTCCTGGCCAGGAGGGAGAACTGGAGACCTGCACTCCAGCTGCCGGCAGCTGGAGCGCAGGTCTCCCACACTCCCTCCTGGCCGGGACCGCAGGGTCCCAGCTAGGAGGGAGCGTGGGGCTCCCTTCTCCCTGGGACCCGAGCGGTCCCGCCTAGGAGGGTTCCCTTCTGCCCGGGACCTGAGAAGTCCCGAGCAGAAGGGAGCCGAGTGGTCCGGGGCAGAAGGGAGCTCCACCCTCCCTTCTCCCCCAGACCACTCCAGTGCTTGCTGCCTGGGAAGAGCCAGCCCCGTGCTGGGCTGGCTCTCCCTAGGACAAGCCCGCCGAGGCTCCAAAGGAGCCTCGCCTCCCCCTGGAGCTAACTAGTCAACGTAGAGAGTCTAGTGTAGACTCAAAGTCGACTTAGTATGGCCCACCTTAAGTCGACTTAGGAGTCCTGTGTGGACTCTCTAAGTCAACTTAATAAGGTCGACTTAAAGTCGACTTATTAAAGTTAACTTAAAGTCGACCTAAATTCCCCAGCGTAGACATACCCTTAGTAATGCTCTACCTGTAGATGTTAATGAAACTAGTCTGCTTTCAGATGGCTCAATGAAAAATGCTGTATATCTGATTATCAAGGTTTGATAGGTGTTTAGTCTAATAAATTTAATTTCACTGAACTGAAAAATAAGTTTCATTTTTGTAATTAGGATAAATGGCACCAAAATAATTAATAGTGTGGCACTGTAATATTTTTCTATGAGAAAACACACTTCATAACTCACCTAGAAATCTCAGCTTGGGAATTTTTCTCACCATCAACTGTAAAAGGTGATGCTCCAGTTAATAACTCATACATAAGAACACCAAGACTCCACCAATCAACAGCCTATGAAAGAAAAATTATATAGACAGTACTTCAAAATGCACATTATAAAAAATAAAACAATAATCCTAGAAAATAGTTAACAAAAAGAGAACTAGGTTGCTGTTTAACAATGCAAAGGTAGGATATGTTGAAATTACGATCCTGGGTTAGGAGATTTGGAGATGGGGGGATTCTGATAGGTAAGTGTGTGGACATCAGTAGAAGTTCTGTGAACCAGAATTGTCTTTGTTCGAGGAGGAGGATGGTGACTCTGTTGCAATGGATCTTTCCTCCAACTGATAATAGTTGGGGATAGGAGAAAAGTGTATCTGCCCAGGAAAGTGTCACTCTTGAACTCACAGCCTATGGCCCCTGGAACAATACAGGGGAAGTTTTCTGTTCATTTGGAACACAAAGTGGGCTGTTGTGGTCCCTCAAGGGTCAGGCTCTGGCCTTGAAGCAGGGAACAGCTATAAAGCAGTCAGGCCTACTGGCCTAGTATGAGGTAGCTGCCACCACAAGGGATGGTTCAGCAGCAGGGAAGAAGGGAGAGGGACTTGGGCTCACCCTCCTCGACCAGGGACCTAACAGTGGCAGAGTGTTCTGACACTGGGTTGGCAAAGATCCAGCTGAAATTTGCCAACCTGTGCTCTGCCAACAAAATGGATTAAAGTCTGGCTTCCATGGGATACCTCCTACAAGAGCCTGAGTAGGCAGTTCTATAGTCTACGGTCGTCTGTCTCTTAAGGGTACACTGTAATTGGTAGTCCTGGTAGCCACTCTCCAGGGTCAGTCTCCTCCAAGCACAAGGAACTGCAAAATGCAGGTTGCATTCCCAAATTCTGCATCAAGCTGGAGACATCTGCTTCCTTTGCTAGCTTCTTGCAAACTTAGCTGCCTGGCCCACTTTTTCCACTTCTTGTCATGTCCCTCTGCTTCTGGCTGTGGGAGCAGTTTTGCTCACTCGGAGGCATATAGCGGTCCCTCAATCAGGCTCAGAGGGAGGCCACCCTGCTTCACCATGTTCTGTAATCGCGTGAATATCTTGGCTTTTGCAGGTGTGGATTTCCCATTCATAGTCTGCATAAAAAATTCTGCTTGGTTTGGCAGCCAGGCAGTTGTGAACACCCAGGATGTATGAAGCCTGTATCATGATGTGATTTCTGAACACCAATTCTGAAGTCTGACTCTTTCCAAGTAGATCTTGCTCCTCCTTGTTTGTTTATATACACCACCATAATGACAGTGTGCAACAATATCTGTATATAGTGAAAGGAAGGTCTTGCATACAAGGTGAACACCCTAAGTTGCAGTAAGTATATATGCAGCCTGGCCTATTGTGGGGTTCATGTACCCTGAGCAGTGTCATAGTCCAAGTGAGTACCCCACCTCATAAAGAAAAGTCTGTCAAAATGGTGGTGCTTGGTATGTATGACACTGTTTGGTTTGGGGTGACAACTTATAATTTTATATAAATATTGCAAAATTGCAAATCTTGCAAAATATGCCATGTAAGGTATCCTTGGAAAAGTTATGACTTACTGAATATCAAAAGCTCATCAATGTGTGTGTCTTATCTTTGTATTGCAAGCTATGAATGTGTGTGATATTTGTGTTCCTAGAACCTGTGCTGTGCTACTGAGTAACACCCTTAACAGATTAGCCTCAATACCATCCAGCTTGATTGAGGCCCAATCAAGAATCATCAGCTATACAATGCACCCAGGTCAATAAGCCAGAGGCTACTCTTATGAATCACTACGATATTTAGAGGTGTGCCCATGAATAGAGAACTCCAAGTGCTTTTCTGTGCACAGGTGCAAAGGCTTGTGTTTGCACAAGCCACAGGTCAAAAGCACCATTTTGTCTTCATTCCTGCTTCCTACGTCTGGATCAAGTAGTATCCTACATCTGAAGCTGTGAAACAAAGGACTGAGATCCATCCAGGCACTGGATGTATTCAAGAGAAACTGTACACAACTGCAAATCCCAACACTGCTAAGATTTTCATATATATAGATTTAAGTCATCTGTATGTATCTGATTAGTTTGATTATTTAGATGTCGTATCTTGTTGTTTCTTTCCTTTTATAAAAAATCTTTAGCTTTAGATGCCAAAGGATTGGCTAGCAGTGTGACATTTTGGGTAAGATCGAAACTCATATTGACCAGTAATATGGCTGACCCTGTGGGGATGAGGAGAATATTTTGATAAAGTGAACAGAATGTTTTAAATAACTTGTTTCTTTACAGGACTTAGTTTATGATTGGGAGAGTGAAAAGCAATAAAGGGAGAGTGAAATGCAATAAAGGGAGCTATGTATGAGGAAGTTACTCACCTGTGCAGTAACTGGACTTGTTCGAGATGTGTGTCCCTGTGGGTGCTCCACTTGAGGTGTCGCATTCCACGGCACCCAGGATCAGAGACTTTTACAGCAGTAAGGAGTGAAGGGCCGTGCACGCGCGCCGGTGAACCTGGAGCCATTGGTGCTCTTGGCTGCATGCGTGCGCGGCCGTAGCCCTCCATTCCTTCTCTACCACTTGACTCTGCAAAAGGAACGAAAGAGCATATGAAGTAGAGGGGAGGCAGGTGGGTCGTGGAGCACCCACAGGGACACACATCTCGAAGAAGTCCAGTTACTGCAGAGGTAAGTAACTTCCTCTTCTTCATCAAGTGATGTCCCTATGGGTGCTCCACTTGAGGTGACTACGTAGCAGTACCCTGAAGTGGAGGAAGGATTTCGGATGCCCTGGTTACAGAGACCGTGGAAAGCACTGATATGCCAAAACAAGTGTCATTGCTAGAAAATCATAATGTCTGATAAAGGTCTCAGGGGAGGACCAAGTGGCTGCCCTACAAATGTAGGCGATAGGCACATCTTTGAGGAACGCGGTAGATGTTGCCACAGCCTGAACTGAATGGGCGTTGGTTTTTGACGGTGGTGGTAATTGTCTTTGGTTGCAACATAGTTGGATACAAAATGAAATCCATTTCGCAATTCTTTGACTAGAGAGGGATTTGCCCTTCGATTTGGGTGCTAGGGAGATGAATAATCTGTCCGATTTTCTAAATGATCTTGTTCTTTGCAGGTAAAATGCGAGTGCCCGTCTGACATCCAAGGTGTGCAGGATGGATTCTTCAGACTTCATGTGAGGCTTCAGATAGAAGACTGGTAAGTGAATCGTTTCATTGATGTGGAATTCGGACACTATTTTAGGTAAAAACTTTGGATGCGGTTTGAGCGAAACTTTATCGTGAGAAAAAACTGTGAACGGCGGATCTGCCATTAGTGCACTGAGTTCACTGACTAGTCATGCAGCCGTAACCGCAACCAAGAATGACACTTTCATCACGAAAACCCCAGGTCACTGTTCCTAAAAGCGGAAATTGCTGATAGATGCACTCTCAGGGAAGTGATGGAAAGACCAGAAAGTTTGAGGTGTAGTATATATTTTAGAATCGTTGAAATGGAACATGATCTTGCATCTGATTGTGATGAGGTACACCAAGTGGAGAACCCGGTCCATTTATGGAGATAAGCTTTACTGGTGAATAGCTTTCTACTGTTGATCAATAAATGTTTGATCTGCTCTGAGAATTGTAGTTCTTCGCAAGAGATCCATCAATCATCCAGGCTGTTAGTTGTACCTGTGAATGTCCCGGTGTAAAAACTGGTCACGATGCTGCAAAAGAAGATTGTGTTGCAGAGGTAAGGTGATTGGTTTGCAGATTGAAAGATGCAGCAGGTCTGCAAACCAGGTCTGTCTAGGCGAGGCCGGGGCTACTAGGATGACTAGTGCATTGTCGGTCCTTATTTTCTGAATGATCTTGTGCAGAAGAGGTATTGAAGGGAAAGCGTACAGAAGCCCTTTGGACCAGCTGACTACAAAGGCATCACCCATGGATCACTTGCCCCTCCCTGCCCTGGAGCAGTATCGATGGCATTTGCGGTTGTTTTCTGTTGTGAATAAATCGATCGTTGGCTTTCCCCATCGGTGAAAAATGCCATTGAGAATCTTTGTGTTCAGTTGCCATTCGTGGGCCGTGGGAAAGTTCCTGCTTAGGGCATCTGCCGTAGTGTTTTGGAGGCCCGGCAGGTAGGCAGCTGATATGGTTATTCCGTGGTAGATACACCAGTTCCATAGTTCAGTGATTCCGAACAGAGGAGCCGGGACCTGGCACCTCCTTGACGGTTTGTATAAAACATACAGGCAATGTTGTCCGTCATGATCTTGAGAGAAGTATTCTATATTAGGGGAAGAAAAATATTTGCAGGCGTATCGGACAGCTCTTAATTCCAAAATGTTTATATGCAGGAAGGATTCTAGATCCGTCCATCAGCCTTGAGCGGTCAGATAACCGAAATGCGCTCCCCAGCCGAGCAGGGAAGCGTCGGTGGTCAGTATGGCTGAAGGATTTTCCCAATGGAACGGAACACCTCTTCGCAGGTTCTTGATGGAGGTCCACCAGTGGAGGGTGCATTTGGTTTCCGCGGAAACTGTCAGAAGTTTTTTTTTGCGAATGCCTTGATGGCTTGTAGCTGGTGGAAAGTCACATCTGGAGGGGGCGCATTCGAAGTCGCCCGTGGGGCACTACAAAAACTGAGGCAGCCCTATGCCCCAGTAACTGGAGAACTGTTCTGGCAGAGACTGACTGAAGTGCAACAACATGGTCTATTAACTCTTGAATGGCTGTGCTCCTGCCTCCCGGAAGGAAGGCTTTGGCTAGTTGGGAATTCAGTTCTGCCCCGATGAATTGAATGCACTGAGATGGATGGAGGCATGACTTTTCCATATTTAGTCTTAGGCCCAGAGTGCCAAAAGTTTGAACTGTAAGGTTTGTCATACCGATTGCTTGAAACTGGCTTGGAGCTCGTATGAGACAGTCGTCCACATAAGGAAAAATTATTACTCCCTGCCTTCGGAGATGGGCTGTAACAACTGTCAAAACCTTCAAGAAAACCCTGGGAGCAGTCGATAGCCCAAAAGGAAGGACCTTGTACTGAAAGTGCTGATTTGCGATTGTGAAGCATAGAAAGCGCCGATGTGCGGGGTGAATTGTGATATGGAAATAGGCGTCTTGAAGGTCAAGGGATGAGAACCAGTCTCCCTGCTGCAGCAATGGAATTATTGCACTCAGAGTTACCATCTTGAATCACTCTTTCTTTATGTATTTGTTTAAAGGTCTTAAAACCATGATCGGCCTGCACCCTCCTGATTTTTTCTGAATCAGAAAATATTGGGAATAAAATCCTTTCCCTACATGACAAGATGGAACACGCTCTATGGCTCCTATACATAAGAGATGGTGAATCTCCTTTAACAGGAATTGTACGTGAGCTGGGTCCCTTAAGAGGGACGGGGTAGGGTAATGTGGAGGGGGCACAGCCAAGAATGGAACTGTGCAGCCCTTCTTGATAATCTGCAAGACCTATTTGTCTGTTGTTATAGATGACCAGGTGGTAAGGAATGGTCTTAGGATGAAGTTGTAGTGGTAATCGTGAGTTGCTGTTTGCAGCGAGGGAGTCCTCGAACCCTCGACCAGCCCATCAAAAATTGTTCTTATTATGGGGTGGTTGGGAGGCAGTGGATTGCTGCTGTTGGTTCTGCCTACGGCATTGTGGATGTTGCCTCGATCTCTGATTGTCGAATTGTCTGTATCTGTTCTGCTGAGAATACCTACTGTGAGACACCAGGGCCAGAGGGAAGCAGGAGAGTCATTGAGGGCAG
>ML685899.1:681040-751488 GCA_007922175.1 Pelusios castaneus
GACAAAGCACAGGACCCACAGGGACAGAGTGGACTGATTTGCCACACTACGTTGGTAGGGTTGAAAGCGATATTGGAAGGTGTTGCCTCTGTTGGAAGGGGTGTAAATTCCTAACGTGCATAGTGTTGCTCGAGTCCTTCATTGAGTGCAGGACATCATTGTTTTTTTCTGCAAAGAGATGCACCTTGTCGAAGGGTAGATCTTCCACCTTCATTTGTAGGTCTTTGGGCAAACCTGCGCTGTTCAGCCACGATGCTCTGCGCATAACAATGGCTGTGGCAATTGCCCTTACTGTCTTATCAGCTAAATCCAACGAAGCTTGTAACGAAGTAAGTGCCACTAGCTGACCCTCAGCAAGTAACTTATTATACTGCTCCCTTTTATTATCAGGTAAATCCTCAGCGAAAAGCGATAACTTTTCGTAGATGCCGTGATCGTAGTTGGAAAGAAGTGTAAGGTAGTTGGTCACCCTGAGCATAAGGGTTGACGATGAGTACTCTTTCCTTCCTAATAAATCTAACCTCTTCCAGTTCTTGTCGTAAGATGACCAATGGGTTGATTGTTTCACCTTATGCACTGCTGCGTCTACAACTAAAGAATTTGGGCTGGGGTGGGAGAACAGAAATTCCATATTTTTAGGGGAGATGAAATATTTCCTGTCATTTTGTTTGTTGGTCGGAGCTATTGAGGCTGTAGTTGACCAAATCGCCTCTGCTGGGTCCATGAGGGCTGTGTCCATTGGGATAGCTACTTCTGCTGAGGCAGTGGTATGGAGAATCCTCAGCATCTTATGCTGGGCCTCTTTAACTTCCTCCAGTGGTATGTCGAGGTCTCGTGCCATTCTTTTAAAAAGGTCGTTAAAAGCTCTAGTATCATCCACCGAGATACTCGTAGAAGGGACAACTACATCATCCGGGGATGAGGGGGAATCATGGACCTCGGGGGAAGTCTCCCCCTATACGAAGATAAAGTATCGTCATGAGAATGTGATGGCATATGTGATAGCGACTTTGGTGATAGTCTCCTGAGGGATGGAGAAGATTGAGGAGCTGAAGGTAGTGGTGGTTGAAAATGTCTGTAATATGGATAATATGGGTCCCAGTGCCCATGGTACGGCGGTGGATGCAGATGCCAGGATCGAGAGACATAATGGTGGTGTGGATGTCTGGTATGATGGAAGAAGTCGGGAGGAGGAGAGGTGGCTCGGAGAGGCGAAGAGTGCTCCGAAGCAGGCATCTTCTGGCAATGGAGACCGGGTAGGTGATGAGGCATGCATCAGCTGATGGTGTTCAAGAGATGAGTGCGGAGGAGAGGATTCTGCATGTTTTTGCTTGGATTGTCTCTTTTTAGGTTGGCTATGGGAACTGGTAGTGGTCGGTGCCGTGCGAGAGTCAAGCAGATCCGATGGCGGCACCAAATGTTGATATGACGGTGCTGAAGGGCCTTGTGATTCCGAAGGAACCGGTACCGATTCTTGTGCGGTTGGTGGTGCTGCTGTCGGTGCCGTTAACGTGGGTGTTGGCCCACTCAGCGTCTGGGATCAGTGCCGTGCTGCAGAGGCTATTGGTGCCGAGCTCGGTGCCGAGGACGTTGGCGGATCCGGAGCCCGGACCCGAGCTCTTGGAATGGCTTGGTACCTTTCGAGGTGCGCTATCCCCACGCTTCCTCGAATCTTTGTTGCGGCTAGTCGATTTCTTAGACTTATGCCATTTATCAGTACCCAAGGAACCTAAAGCCTCTTTGGTACGAACTGGAAGTAATGGGCGCCCAGGCGATATCTTTGCCCTTCGTGGCGTGGAGACCGGGAACCTTGTTCTTCTCCTCAGAGAGTGTTCCGCAAGTCTCCTTGGAGGTCCGGGGTCAGAAGCTGGTCTTAGGGAGCTTTCTAATAGAAAAAGCTTTAGCCATAGCTCCCAATCTTTACGAGCCCTTGAGCTCATGCTCTTACAGTGGTTACACTTGAAGGGAATGTGTGACTCTCCCAAACACCGAATGCAGGTGGAATGGCCATCTGATGCAGGCATGGAGTCTTTACAGTTGGCGCACTGCTTGAAGCCCGGCGAACCCGGCATTTTGTGAGTTTTCTTTTTGGGGGGGGGGGTCTGAAGAAGAGGAACGAGTTTGTTTGTTTGGAGAAAAGGTCTGAAGGAGAGGAACGAATTACGAGTTGTCAGAGAAGAAGGGATTTCTGAGGGAAGAAAGAATTTATTTATTTATTTATTTTAAAAGAAGGGGAAAGAAGTACAATCCTACACTGTGAGAATAATTATTGTCCCTCTCTCTCTCTTTTAGACGCGCGAGGAGAAGAAAGAAAATGAAGAGAACTGCTGACTTGCTCCACCTCGGACTGGCAGTTGAGAAGGAATGGCGGGCTACGGCCGTGCATGTGTGCAGCCGAGCGCGCCAACGGCTCCAGGTTCACCAGCGCACGTGCACGGCCCTTCACTCCTTACCACTGTAAAAGTCTCCAATCCTGGGCGCTGCGGAACACGACACCTCAAGTGGAGCACCCACAGGGACATCACTTGAAGAATACTTTTTTAGGTTTTCTTCTTAACTAGTGTGGGAAATCAGGAGCACTGTTTGTGACGGGTGGGTTAATACAACTTCAGTGTTATCCACGAGTTTTGGGAGAATCTGCTCTCCTTTTGCATCCTGCCCTGACCTTGGCATTTTCAAATGACTTCCATAGGTATTTACAGGTCACAGTATGGGAGCGCTGAAGGAAGTCTCCACCTTGATTTTGTTTCAGTTTAGTCATCAGCTGAGGGACTGTGGCCACTGGCCCAACAGTGAGAGACAAAGGTGTATTATTCATAGTTTACAGATGAAGGAAACATCACATTAACTCTATCTGCCAGCAGAAATGCTCTCAGACTTAGTCCAGCCATGCCCCTATAAATTTTATTGTCACTGTGGATGACAAAACAGAATTTTTTTGTTTGTTCTTACAAATCCCAAAGGTAGCAAGAAGCTGTTAAAGAGATCCTGTTGCTGCCATGATTTCTTGACAAGACTGACCTACCAGGAGCCAGGTGCCCAGTTATGGGAACACTATATAGCCCTGGTACCTCAGCTTTTATGAATACCCTGCATGCAGTAGCGAGTCCAAAGAGATGTACACAAAACTGATAATATTCTTGTCGCATCATGAAACTCAGGAACATCTTGTGGGATTGGCAAAGGTTTGTGTGGAAATATGCATCCTCCATGTTGAAAACCGCAAACTACATCCCTTTCTGAAGGGAGGGAATTATAGATACCAGTGTAATGATCCTGTATTTCAGTTTTTGGATAAAGATGTTAAGTTGCCATAGGTCCAAGATGGGTCTCCACCCTCCATCTTTTTTGAGGGATTAGGAAATATAGGAAGTAGAACCTTTCCCTTGGTACTGAGAGGGACGTGCTTTATTGCCCCCTGCTGCAACATAAGAATGGCCATACTGGGTAAGACAAATGGTCTATCTACCTCAGTATTGTGTCTTCTGACAGTGGCCAATACCGGGCACTTCAGAGGGAATGGTAGAACATAATCATCAAGTGATCCACCCCCATCTGCCCATTCCCAGCTTCTAGCAAACAGAGGCTAGGGACAGATCACATTTGCATCCCTGCCCATCCTGACAAATAGCCATTGAGAGACCTAGCACCCATAAGCTAATCTAGCTCTTTTTCGAACCCTCTTCTAATAGGATTTGTAGATTGTTTGTGATCCTATGTAAGAACGCCCGGTACTGACTGACATCCATTGGAGAAGGCAATGAAGGTGTCACTGCATCGTCCAGGAATGATGATGAAGAAGCAGCCTGTCAGAGGGCCTACTTGCTCCTTCCTCTTCTCAAGTCCACAGAGCTGAGAAACCTTGATACTGGTAAAACACTTAGTGCAGCTTATTTACAATGTTGGTTCCCACCGCCCTTATACACTCTATAATCTTACTCCTACAGTTTTAGGGAGCCTTCAGCTCTCTGTCTGCTTCCTCTCTCCCATTTCCTTCCTGTGCCTTTTTGTGTCCTCTGCCTAATGTCTTAATTAGCCTTCCAGTTCTCCTCCACCCACCAATTAGACACAACTCTTGAAGAGATCTGTTCTACACTGTTTAATTGGAGCTTGAAGGACGCACTCAGTACACTAACTAACTACGGGGATAGCTGCTAGCTAGAGCAAGCGGATGTTCCAGAGACCGTCAGGGCAGTAAAGAAGGAACTGGGGAGTTGGGGCCAGCTGAGCCTTATATAGAGTGGCACTGAGGCACCACTTCAGGGGGCGCCTGAGCTGACCCTATGGGTACTCTAGGGGAAAAAATTCCGGCGGTCTATGCACGTGGCGCGCACACACCTATCTTGGAATGGGCAGGAGCAATGACTCGAAGAAGAACATTTCTTATGACCAGTCCTCTGCGGGGATTTGTCTTGTACATTCTACTCTCATTGGAAGATCTGAAGAAAGAATCCTTTAACTTCAGCATTAATGACTCAGCTTTAAGGCACATTTTGAAGGGGCACTATTTGTCAGTGGAAGCCATATACTTGGGCGTCTCCCAGGCCTAGATCAGAGCAGGGCCTTATACAAAGTTCGATCTCTAAGGTCTCTCAAGTTCTAGGTGGAAGGGATCAACAGATACTGCACTATGCAGAGATCTGTGCTTCACCCAAAAAATACAGGCCTCACTGATGACTGGCATGGATGGAGAAGGGACTGGGAGACACAATTCTTGAAGTCTGGGATTCCGTGTATAGTCATGGGACTGGGGAAGATTTCCCCTGCCCACAGATGGGAGGAAAAATTATTCAGTACTATAATAACTGCAAACTACATAAGCAAATATAGGAAAACTATTTACAAATATTTTACATTACAGTTTATACACTAAGTGAAGGACACTATTACACTCAGGCCATATAGCACTAAGAAGAAACTGGAAAGGCATATATCTGCACTGCCTTTTACACCCTGGGTCTGGAACATGAGGGGAACTACCACACATGTGCAGATCAAGTGACAATGTTTTGAAGAATTTCTGTACTTGAGATATGGAGTGCACACATACCCACCTGAGGAATACACATAGAAGAATCACCATTGATAACTAACTCTGACTCTTACAGTAATTTCATCTGGACTACATTTCTGTAATTTACTTATGTGACTGTCATTAGTAACTGTGGCAAAAGCCTTATTAAAGTCGATTGCTTCCGTTATCTATTAGGCCAATTACCATGTCAAAGGAGGAAATTAATTGGTTTGGCATGATTTATTCTTGACCAACTCATGTTGCTTATTACTTAGCACTCTATTATCTGCTAGGTGCTTACAAATTGATTGTTTAATAATTTGTTTCAGTATCTTTCCAGATATGTAAATTAGGCTGAATAGTCCATAATTCTCCCAGTCCCTTTTGTTCTGCTTTTTTAAGATAGGTACCATGTGCCCCCCTTCTCTAATCCTCTGAGACCTCACCCTTCTTTCGTAAGTTCTCAAAAATTATTGCTTTGGCTAGTTCCCTGAGTAGTCTAGGATGATTTACATGTGGCCCTGTCAACTTGAATACATTTAACATACCTAAATATTCTGTAACCTACCTCTTCATTCCCTATTCTATCCTGTGTTCCTTCTTCCTTGTTTTTAATATTGGGTTAAACATCTGGTCACAATTAACCCTTTCAGTGAAGACTGAAGCAAAACAGACATTAAAACACTCCCGTCTTTGTGTCATCTATAAACTCTCCTTCCTCAACAAGTAATGAATCTACACTTCCTTTTGTCTTTCTCTTGTTCCTACTATATTTATAGAACCTTTTCTTACCGCCTTTTGTGTCTTTTGTTAGGTGTAACTCATTTTATGGCTTAGCATTTTTTATTTTGTTCCTGGTTGTTTATGCTATTCTTTCATAATCATCCTTAGCAATTTTGTCCTTGTTTCCATTTTCTACAATTCTTCTTTGATTTTCATATTTTAAAGAACTCCTGAAACAACCATATTGGCCTCTTACTAGCCTTCTCATCTTTCTTCTGCATTTGGATAGTTTGCTGCTATGCATATTGACTCAGAGAAAATGCCAACTTTCCTGAACTCCCACCTAGCTTAGACTTTCTTTCCAAAGGTACATTATATAACATTTCCTTAAGTTTGTCGAGTCAAAGTTTGCTTTTATGAAGTCCGTTGTCCTTATTCTGCTGTTCTCATTTCTTTTCCTTAGAATTATAAACTCTATCATTTTGTGATCTTCACTGAAGTTGCCTTCCACTTTTATATTCACAATCACTTTCTCCCTGTTAATAAGAATCAAAATCTAAAATAGCTGCATCCCGCTTACTCTTCCACCTTCTGAATTAGAAAGTTGTCCCCAATATGTTCCAAAAACTTGTTCACAGTCTGTATTTTAATGAATTAATTTTGCAACAAGTATCTGAGTATTTGAAGTCCCCCATTACTACCATTACTCGTCTTTTGGCTATTTCTATTATTAGGGCTCAACAAAACCTAGGCATCAGGTCACCCTGTCTACCGGGGTTTGGAGTCTGGCTCCTCTGAGGAAATGCAATGGAGGAGCGCCCTCTAGAGACCAAAAATAAAAATACTGGCACCTCATTGGGAGCAAATTTTGTCGAGCCCTGCTATTATTTGTTCTAGAAGTGTCTCATCCACCTCCTCTTCATTTGGGGGTACTCTCCTCTTCCCTCTACCTCCCCTTTTATCTTCATTCATTCAACACATCTGCCTCAATTCTTTCTGGATCTTGGATGGGAGGTTTCACTTGTGAAAAGGGGTGAAGGAGTTTTATAGAGCAAATCAATAACTGCATAAAAAGCAACAGGGTAGGATTCACTTTCATCAGAAATGTAAACATGCAGTCACAAAAGAAAGTTGGGATGGAACACACCTTGTCATGTCCCGTGTCTCCTCCTCTGACAATATCTGGAGCCATGTATTCTATAGTTCCACAAAAGGAGTATGCTCTTTCATTCTAAAAAAAAAAAAAAAAAAAAAAAAAAAAAAAAAAAAGTTCAACACAAATATTGATATCAGATGATTACAAAGAATAAGGGATACATCAGATTAATAGTTCCAAGTTGGCAACCCATAGCTATTGTCCAAAAAATTCGGAACTGCATCCTTCTATCAAAGAGAATTAACACAGAACCCTTGAGACTATTCATTACCTCCTATGCAAGAACTACATTATGAATTTGTGAGCCAGATGTAAAAACACACGACACAATATTTGGTATTTAAAGCAAAATTGTCCTCTAGACGGAAAATAGCATATGCCCAATTAGCTGCTATAGGGCATTCACCAATATAAGATGAATATGACTGCAGCCAGTTGCTGCTAATACTCTAAATAACATGACAAAATATGATGCATTTTTAGAACGCTCTTTGCAATTTAGCTAAACTTAGAATCATAGAATCATAGGGATGGAAAGGACCTCACGAGGTCATCTAGTCCAACCCGCTGCTAAAAAGCAGGACCACTCCCCCCAAATCACCCCAGCCAGGGTTTTGATTAACGGGGCCTTAAAAATCTCCAAATATGTAGATTCTACCACCTCCCTAGGTAACCCATTCCAATGCTTCCCACTCTCCTAGTGAGAAAGTATTTCCTAATATCCAACCTTGACCTCCCCAGTTGTAATTTGAAACCATTGCTCCTTGTTCTGTCTTCTGTTACCATCGAGAAAAGCCTACCTCCCTCTTCTTTGGAGCACCCCTTCAAGTAGTTGAAGGTTGCTATCAAATCTCCCCTCAGTCTTCTCTTCTGTAGATTAAATAAGCCTAGTTCCTTCACTCTCTCCTCATAAATCATGTGCCCCAGCCCCCTAATCATTTTTGTTGCCCTCCGCTGGACTCTTTCTAATTTTTCCACATCCTGTCGGTAGTGGGGAGCCCAAAACTGGACACAGTATTCCAGATGCGGCCTGACCAGTGTTGAATAGAGGGGAATTATCACATCCCTCGATCTGCTGGCAATACTCCTACTGATGCAGACTAATATGCCATTGGTCTTTTTGGCAACAAGGGCACACTGTTGGCTCATATTCATCTTCCCGTCCACCATAAGCCCCAGATCCTTTTCTACAGCGCTGCTACTTAGCCGATCGGTCCCCAGCCTGTAACAGTGCATGGGATTTTTTCGTCCTAAGTGCAGGACTTTGCACTTGTCTTTGTTCAATCTCATGAGGTTTCTTTCAGCCCAGTGTTCCAATTTGTCCAAGTCTCCCTGGATCCTGTTCCTGCCCTCCAGAGTATCTACCATTCCCCCCAACTTGGTGTCATCCGCGAACTTACTAAGCATGCAGTCTATTCCATCATCAAGATCATTAATGAAGATGTTGAATAGAACCGGCCCCAGAACCGACCCCTGGCGCACTCTACTCATTACCGGTTGCCAACCAGACATCGAGCCATTCTTTCCTACCCGCTGAGCACGTTGATCCAGCCAGTTTTCGATCCACCTTACGGTCCACTCGTCCAACCCATACTTCCTTAACTTGTCGACAAGAATGCTGTGGGAAACCGTATCAAAAGCCTTGCTAAAGTCAAGGTATACCACGTCAATGGCTCTTCCCTCATCCACAAATCCAGTCATCTCATCATAGAAGGAAATCAGGTTGGTCAGGCACGATTTGCCCTTGGTGAATCTATGTTGACTGTTCCTGATCACTCTATTTTCCTCCAAGTGTTTCAGGATGGATTCTTTGAGGACCTGCTCCATGACTTTCCCAGGGATTGAGGTGAGGCTGACCGATCTGTAGTTCCCCAGATCCTCCTTTTTTCCTTTCTTGAAGAGAAGTACTATATTTGCCTTTTTCCAATCCTCTGGGACCTCCCCTGTTCGCCACGAGGTCTCAAAGATAATGGCCAGCGGCTCTGCAATCACTTCCGCCAACTCCCTGAGCACCCTCAGATGCAGTTCATCCGGCCCCATGGACTTGTGCCCATCTAATTTCTTTAAATGTTCCCTAATCTGACTTTGCATCACTGAGGGCCGCTCTCCTCTCCATTCCGCGTTACCCCGTGTAGTAGCCTGGGAGCTGGCCCTCCTTGTGAAGACTGAAGTAAAAAAAGGATTGAGTACTTCAGCCTTTTCCGCATCATCCTCCACGAGGATGCCTGCCCCATTCAGTAAGGGACCTACACCACCCCTGATCCTTTTCTTGTTGCTGATATACTTATAGAACCCCTTTCTGTTATCCTTCACATCTCTTGCTAGCTGCAATTCCAATTGTCCTTTGGCCTTTCTGATTTTATCCCTGCAGTCCCGAGCAATATCTTTATACGCCTCCCTCGTCATCTGTCCAAGCTTCCACTTCTTGTAAGCTTCCCTTTTATGTTTCAGCTCCCCGCAGAGCTCCCTGCTAAGCCACGCTGGTCGCCATCCACATTTGCTGTTCTTTCTGCACATCGGAATGTTATCTTCCTGTGCCTTTAACAGGGTTTCTTTAAAATACAGCCAGCTGTCTTGGACACCTTTCCCCTTCAGATCAGCCTCCCAAGGGATCCTGCCCATCAGCTCTGTAAGGGAGCCAAAATCTGCTTTTCTGAGGTCCAGGGTGTGTGTTCTGCTTCTTTCCTTCCTACCTTCCATTGATCAGGATCCTGAACTCTACTATCTCATGGTCGCTGCTGCCCAGGTTGCCATTTACTTCTACTTCCCCGATCAATTCTTCTCTGTTTGTGAGCAATAGGCCTAGAGGTGCAAGGCCCCTAGTTGGTTCCTCCAGCATTTGTACTAGGAAGTTGTCCTCAATATTCTCCAAAAGCTTCCTGGATTGCCTGTGCACTGCTGTATTATCTTCCCAGCAGATGTCAGGATAATTGAAGTCCTCCATAAGAACCAGGGCCTGCGACGATCTGGAAACTTCTGTTAGTTGTCCATAGAATGCCTCATCCACCTCCTCTTTCTGGTCTGGCGGTCTGTAGCAGACACCCACCACAACATCCCCCTTGTTGCATTCTCCCCTCAACTTAACCCACAGACTTTCAACCATCTTGTTTCCACTTGCATAGTAGATCTCCGAGCAGTCATACAGCTCTTTTACATATAGCGCTACTCCTCCCCCCCCTTCTTCCCTGCCTGTCCTTCCTGAACAACTTATATCCATCCATGGCAATGTTGTACTGCATCCTCTGGCTCACAAATTCATGAAACTGTACTGACCTCTATGGAAAACAAACCCCTTTTCCATAATAAACAGTACAGAAAAAACAATTTGCTCCCAAGAAGGAAGAGAGGTTATTTTCATTTTATTCTGCACACAAGTTATTTGTTTTGGTTGTGTTCAGTATGAGCTATTTTCACAGGTCATTGTACCATTATTCACTGATAGCCATTTACACCTTTAAAGTTAATATAAGGTTATGCTCTGCCTTGTTAATGATGTAAGAACATGTGATTAGCAATGCAACACTGTTCATCCCTTATCTTTCAAGCATCTAGGATTTTTGTGTCTGATTATGATAATTTTTTCAAGTGTGTTCAAATAAGCAGGTATTTCACAAATCAGGTTTACATTTGTAGAATCTGATTTGGAGTTCAATAAAGATGCTACGTACAGAAATCAAGAATGTAATACACCACAAAAAGGAAGCTTCTGAAATAAAATTAAAAAGAGGTGTTGTTCACTATTTCTATGAGATGTAAATTAAACACTACAATGCCAAATTATTAAACTATGTTTTATTTTAAAAATGTATACTTTGGCTAGCTTCTTTGATAAATTTCTGATTTTAATATTGTTAAATATAATCCTCATTTTGGTAAATATTTTTTGTTTAAGATTGTTTCAGCTGTTCCCTCTAAGAAAGCTACAAGATAGAAAAAAATATTTCCTTCTAATCACTTAGTACCGTCTCAATGTATTCATTTTGCTACCATTTTCTCCTGTGATGTAATTACTTTCTTCTCTGTATCTGTTCTTCTGTTTGTTGCCTAGAACATATCAATACAATCTAATGGTATAAAAAACAAACAAACAAATAAAAAGCTTTCAGAAAACAGTTAGCCCTTCACTATCATTATCTAATCTAAATTCATTAATGCCTCCTTTTTCATGTTTTTCTCCAATTCCAAAAACTTTTCCTCTTGAATAAAAAGCAATGACACTACAGCCAAAATGAGATTACAGAAAATTTCTGACTTTGATATGCCAGGAGAAAAGAACCGATACCATTGTATGCTGCTTGAATTTAGACAGTTGCAAGTACAGCAGAGTACCTTCACAAATAATTTTTCCTCTGAAAAGTACAGTGGAATACTATAATGATGAAGGATAAAGTAGGGACTGCAGAGCCCTTGAAATCTGTGCATCATGTACTGTGAAAAACAGGCCTGTTAAAAGACTTCTCAAATCATGTGAACACTATATTATTAGTATATTTGAGGATCTATTAACAGAGTAAATTCATGAAATGGAAACTGTAACACATTTGAAAGTACAATATTTTTCTCTCAATAATTTGTCTTTCTCCATGTGGCAAACATTATAGCTTTAAATACAATAAGTTACAATTTAAAAACAAAACATTTGAAATTTTTTTTTGTCATTTATTTCCTCATATTTAAGGCCAGGGTTCTGTATATCTCCCTTGCAAACAAAAGTGATGTCAAAACCACCTAAAGCAACAAATTTAGGAATGCAGCTTCTTGTTCTGCTGTTTTAGATGCTTATGTCATCAATACCAGAGGACAAACACAGATTACTGAACACAGGTCGTGGCAGGTAAAAGAAAAACAAGAGGCTAAACATGTTAAGGCTAAACATGTTAAATAATTTTATAATTATTTATAAAATCTTTTCAGCTCACTTTTAAAGGTGATTATAAATCTGAAAAAAACTTTTACTGAATTTTCATTACTACTGCTCTTCAAGATATGTTTCTCATGTCCATTCCATGATATGTGTATGCATAACAGTTGCCAGAAATTTTTCCCTCAGTTGTATCCGTAGACCCAGTCCTAGCGCCCCCTAGATCCATGTGCATATACGCTGGTATACAGGGGTGGGGGGGAGGGAGGGAAGGGGAGGGGTGTGCCATTGGCTCCACACCTTCTCAGTTCCTTCTTCTTCCCTCTGAAAAAGGGTGTGTCATGGAATGGAGATGAGCAACACATCTCAAAGAACAACAACTGTGAAAGATTAGTAACCCATTTTTCTTCTTCGAGTGCTTGCTTATGTCCATTCTATGCTAGGTAACTCACAAGCAGTACCCCTGGAGGTGAGCTCAGAGTTCACAAATGGGCTGTCTGCAACACTGCTCTCCCAAAACTGGCATCTTCCCAGGCCTGCTGGGTGGTGGCATAGTGGGATGCAAAGGTATAAAATGATGACCTGGCTGCAGCTCTGCAGATGTCCTGGATTGGTGCTTGCATAAGGAATACTGCTGACGAAGCCTGGGCTTTCGTGGAATGAGCAGTCACAATGGCCTACTTGTAGCAAGCTCAGATATCCAAGTGATTATCCAGGGCACTGCTCTTTGGGATGACACAGATAGACCTCTCATCCTTTCTTCTCCTGTGATCTTGTAAGGTTTCAGAAAAAGGACAGGAAGAAACTAAACAATCACAATGATCCCTCCTGGCATTAGAATCTATGAATCTAAGTTGTAGGAATCAGTTCTCCTATGAGCATTTTGTATTATCAATATACATTTGAACATAATTTTCCCTCTACTAACTAAAAATTGAACTGCAAGTCATTTTCAATAAAAAAATCTATAACTGAGAACAATGAGTAGATTATTATAAGAGCTTTAAAATTCTGGTAGGAGTATTTACAGAAACATTTTCTTCTGTCATTAAACATATTTTTTCCAGTGAGCCACTTAAAAAGCAAGCTTCAATAGCATAAAAGTAAAATAAAAGAGCATTCTTTAAAAATAAATGTGGTGTTTCCGTTGCATGTTTTGGACTGGAAATGTTTGGCTGTAGTTGTGCAGAAAGTTATTATGTACTTGAATTTCAGAACAAAGACTCACAATTAGAATATGTAGCCCAGACAGAAGAATATTTATCTAACTAGTACATGAAAAGTTACAATCCAATTTATTTTATAACTCTGATCCAAATCCCAGCTAAATGTCTACTGGTCTCTATGGCATTAGAAATAAAACAAGAACTCCTGGATGTTTTCATTTATATACAGAAATATTACTCTATTGTTTGGAGGAATAGAAAACAAAATCTTAAATAATTACGTACACTGCTTTTAAATAATATTCCTTTAGTTTCGCAAATCATTGTTAAAGAAGAGATATTAATCAAGTCTTAAAAAATCCCAAGTGGTTAGGTAGAGAATAGTTATTAAGTTAAATCCTATTATCTACCTATTATACTGATTATCTATTATTACCGTATTTTTCGGACCATAAGACGCACCTGACCATAAGACGCACCCAGTTTTTAGAGCAGGAAAACAAGAAAAAAATATTCTGAACCAAATAGTACCTGTAAACTAAATAGAAGAGAAAAGGAAGGGAAGAGAAAGGAACTCCTCTGGAGTTTGCAGGCTTCTTCCTCTGGTAAACACCCAGCACCAGGGTGGGCCTCAATCCTTTGTTCAGGTAGACATTCAGTCTGGGGAATTTTCCCAGCCTTACACAAGTTAAAATATAACAATCATATTCCTAACTTCTAATATGAATACAAATCCTACACATAAACTATATAATCATTCCCCACAAATTATTACCTTTCTATTGACACCAAACATGGCATAGTTCCTATGGATTATAACAATCATAAAATATTAATACAAAATAATATCATAAATGGTTCCTTAAACCCTGACAGCGTCACATATTAATACAAAATAATATCATAAATAGTTCCTTAAATCCTGACAGCGTCACAGGGGGGCCAACCCCAGCCGAGCCTGCCCCGTCCGGCAGGGGTGTGGGTTTGTTTGAGTGTGTGTGGGGTTGTGAACTGGGGGAGCGGCCTAGTGGCTTGGCCAGGGGGTGAGGGCTAGCAGGGAGTGGGCTGGAGGGCCGCAGCCCTGGATCTTTTTGCTATCCAGCAACGACCCCTGGCGGGAACACTGCTTGCTGGACAGCATTCGGACTATAAGACGCACTCTCATTTTCCCCCCACTTTGGGGGAAAAAAAAGTGCGTCTTATGGTCCGAAAAATACGGTATACTAAAGACCTGCCAAAACGTCCAGTATTCTGGGAACATGTGAGTGGCCATCCTAGCCCTGACCATCATGGACCACGACTCCATTGTGTTAGGAACTGTACAAACACAGATCAAAAAGATGGCCTCTGCCCAGTTCTAGTGTGTAAGACACAAGACAGCAGATAAATGAAGACTGATGGATGAGTACAAGGGAACAGTAAGACAATATTGGTCGGCATGAAAAAAGCCTAACCATTGTCAGCTTTTTTTGTATCACACCATCAGGCAAAGCATCAATTCATTCTATTACCTCCATGAAGGAGTCTCTACGGGGAAACAGCTTTAAGTAATTGGGAAACAGGAAGGTGCTGCAAAAAAATATCAAGAATTGGAAGGAATGTATTACATGGCTCCTAACACTGAGACTTGGATCTGCAGGAAACTGGGACTCAGACCTCTACAGGGAATTGCAATGTATTTCTGGTGGTGAGAAAAATGGGCATTTTGTCTTTTTAAGAGCACCATGAGGATCACGTTCTCAGAGTCCTCTGAAAGAGAAAGGTTACTCACTTTGTGCAGTAACTGAAGTTACTCAAGATGTCTCTCTCTGTAGGTGCTCCACCCCAGAAGTTTGGTGCATCCTCACATCCAGATCAGAGATTTCCACAAGTAGTGCCCATTCAGATCTTGTGGCCCTGTTGGTACCTAAGGTCATGCACACACATTACCCAAACCCTTCTATTCCTTCTCTACTGTACAATAATGATAGGCTCCAGAGTAGAGGGGAGGATGGATGTAGTGCAGCATTTACAGGGGGAAATACCTCGAAGAACCTTAGTTAATGCACATGGTGAGTAACCTTCTTTTCTTCATCAAGTGATGTCCCTGTGGGTGTTCCACTCCAGGTGACTATGGCGCAAGGCCGCTCAACTGGAGAGGGGTACTTCAGACTTAACATGGTAAATAGAGGACAGAACTGACAGTCTTAAGGCAACATCAAATCTAGCAGCTTGGTCGATGGCTAATACTTAATAAAAGTGTGTACAGATGTCCAGGTACCTGCTTTAAATGTCTTGTATCAGGATATTTTTGAGGAAAGCCATGGTTGCAGCCATTCCTCTGGTGGAATGAGTTTTAACTCCTTGGGGAGGTAGCAGGTTCTGTAAGTTGTAGCACAGTTAAATACAACCTTTTATCCACTTAGACTCTGACTAGATATAGCTGTTCCAGATACAAAGAGCCTTGTGGTCAAACAAATCCACCCTTTTCCAATTCTTGTCTTGGGGTGCAGACTTGTGGAGGGGTTGTTTGCCCTTTTGGTAGGCCACCTTGATGATGGAAGAATTCGGAGAATGAGTAAATAAAAACTCTGATCCCTTAGAGGGAACACAATGTTATTTTGTCTGCTCTTTTGCATGTCAGAGGAATGGCTGGAGTGCCTCATCCATTGGTAAAGCTATTTTGGATTGGGTTGTTGTGTGAAGAATTTTTAAGAGTTTGCAGTGGATCTGGGAGATCTCTGAGTGAAATCTCTAGGTATTACATCAAACAAACAGATCCTGAACTGCCTGAAGTCATCTGCACTCATGAATGGAGGCAGTATTATGATCTCGAAAGGCGATAAGGAAGAGTTGTACAGTGTCGGTGACCCTTCCTGCTGTGATACATCTTCCAGCTCTTCAGAGACTTTAGAGGGGTGTTTCCAAACCAGATGGTTGAGCAGAATGGTGATGTGATATTGTCTCTATAAGAACTGTGTGGTCTGCTGTATGCCCTTCCATATGATGACCATGCATCCCAATTGCACCATAATGCTGGGAATGGTATAGGTGGGCCAAGCCCGGGGTGCTTACCATGGATGATTCAGGTGTCTACTAGGCCCTCTGTATCAAGGTGGGGGGAAATGGGTCTCTGTGATGAAGAGCATTGCAAGGAAAAAAAAATCCCTTCCTCTTCATCCTCGTTGTCTCCACTGAATGACGGTAGTAGGGACATGATGTCCTATGGAGGTGGAGATGGGTCAGTGCCCAATAGAGGTGAATGGGGGTGATGAATCTAGATCCTCCAGCTCAAGATGGTGGGTCTTTGTTTTGTGCTTTCCCCCCTAGTGCCGTGTTGCTATTTGGTTCCGTTAGGTGAGTCAGTGCTGAGAGTTCATTCTGCTCTGTTATAGTCAGTTAAAGTTATGGTGTAGTACTTAGGTTTCTATCAGTGCCGCAGTAGCAACCCCGTGACATGGTGCATGATAGGGCTGAACCCGTGATCGGTGACACTTTACAACAGTGCTGATTTCAACATTGGTGCTGTTTCAGTGGTACCAAGAAGGAAGCTGTTGTGGCTTTAGACCTCACCTCCACACCGGTTTGCTGTTTGTACTTCGGTGCGGTGAAGCTAGCAGGATTAAAAGGACCATTTATGATATTATTTTATTTCAAGATGTCAAAATTACAATAATTCATATGAGATATGCCATGTCAGGTATCATTAGAGAGCCTATAATTTTCTAAGTTTGATTATACTGTTTATGTGTAACTGTCATATCTATATTGGAAGTTATGAATATGTTTGATGTATCTGTATTTTAACCTGTGCTATGTTTCTGGGGAAAACCCCAAACTGGATATCTGCAGTGATAGTCTGCTTAATGACCCATTAAGAAAACTCTCAGGCTTTGTTCCCACTAAGCTGTGCAGGTGCACAGCCATGCAGTGGCTGTCGCACACACGTACACCTATCCCAGACACCCGCGCAGCCCAACCTCCCCCGTCCCTTCTCCTCCCTGGCCCGATCGTCGACCACCGCGTCCCTTCTCCTCCCCAGTCCCATCGCCGAACGCCAACCCCCGTCTCCCTTCTCCTTCTCCCAGGCCCTGTTGCTGACCCCCACCTCACTTCTCCTCCTCCCCAGCCCGATTGCCAAGCATTGTCTCCCTTCTCCTCCTCCCTGGACCACTGATCCCCACCTCCCTTCTCCTCCTCTCCCCCCCCCTCTCCTGAGTCTACTGTTCATGCTTTGAAATCCTGCAGTGCTTCTGTACCCTAAGAGCGCTTAAAACAAATAGAGCTCAAAGCAGAATACAAACAGAGCTATATTTTATAGCATCTCATTACAGCTGCACAGTTTTCCAGGCAAGGGACAGGTTTTCTCCAAACAAAAATTCTATGAAGATACATGCACATGGACTAAAAATAAATAAATCACTATATCCTAATAAACAAATGTTACTAAATGACAGAGACATTTGCATCTTTCAGTTGAAGTATAAAATGGATACATTCTTTCTGTAGGACATTTCTTTCTACTCAAAGGAGGACTAAGAGAACAAAAGTCACATCTTTGGGTCAAACATGGCACTGCTCACAGATTTAGAAAACCTTACTCATGAACATAAGACAACTTACAGGGGCTACAGCCACAGAGATTGTCTATGTGCTCCAAGATCTTAAAATTTTAAAATCTTAAAATATCCCCATTCATAGTACAAAAGACATTCATGACCACATGGCAAATTACAAGCGACAAAAACTGTGAGGTGTAGATGATGGTAGAGGCTACCTACGCATGGCAGCAAGTGTCATTGGCTCACGTTTGTTTAGTAAATTAATAAAACTGCAGTATTTCAGTTTAACATTTTTATTAAAGGTCCAACGAAAAGACAACATTTATGCATTTCTTTTGAATTAAAGTACTTAGGCATGCTGATGTTTCTGGCACCAAAAAACTGTTGCTCATGTGACATTGTGCCTCACAGATTGCCACTCAACAAGTACCATAACTTGCTCAGTTGCATCATCAGCTTAGAGGGAACATTGCTCTCAGGTACAATGGACTCTGGGAGAGATTTGATGAGTCACAAGAACTTGCTCATGTGACTCTAGACTCCATCTTACTCCTGTAAATTTCCACAAGAAGCATGAAAAAGACCAAGGGACATAAAAGGCAGCTACACCACTTCTGTAACCAGAGATTTTTGCCCCAAGATATCTAAGCTATGGATTCTATATGGAGAGGCAATTGGCAGAAAAGCCTCAGAAGGGGTTTAAATTCCAGCAGGCTAGCAGTAGCATGGAGCTCTATACTGTTACAAAGTATCAACAGTAATTAGGGTCAGTTACAAGGTAATAAGGTGATAATTGGAAACAATTACAAAGTAGCAACAGTAGCAAGGAATATTTTGTGTTGAGCAATTAGGATAGTTAGCACCTAAATAGCAATGTAGATAGGACCCTTGGAAACTTAGGACTGAACCATTAATAGCCCTTTCTCCTACCATTTGGGAAACTTTGCACATCTACAAGCCGATTCATACTTTACTTAATAATGTTGTATCTCTTTACCAGATCAAACTTTTATTCTCTTTTCTCTCTCTCCTGGCCTTAAAATTGACCTTTAATTGCTCTCCCCCTTTCTCTTGCTTTGGGATATTCCATCTCCATTCTTTTCCACTCACTCCCCCTCCCCTCTAGGGATGATCTCATTGTCATGTGATCCCTCTCCTCCCCCTCCCCCCTCTTATTTGACGTTTCAGCACGTTTTCACTCCTCCCACATTCATGCAAACCCACGCTGCCTACCCCCGGGGCTATAAAAGGGCAGCCAACTGCAGGCAAGCTTTGTTGGACACTGAGAGCCTGGGGAGGTGCTGCCAGTCTGCTCAGCGACTGGTAATAAGCCGGAACACCGCTGCCTGAGATTGGCTGCTCCAGAAAAAAACTTCAAGCTGGACCAGGCAACCTGCCTAGCAACTACTGACAGATCAGCGTGTCCTAGAAACCAACTGTCAACTGATCTACCAGCCTCTGTAGTTCGGACCCGCACTCCACAGCCTGGATGTGTTCGCTGCAGCCCAGACATGTGCTTCTCAGCACCACTTCTGCCCACAGCCCGGATCTGCCCCAGCCCGGAGCTGCTTCTGCCAACAGCCCGGACCTGCCCCAGCCCGGAACCGCTCCTGCTCACAGCCCAGACTGGTCGTCCACAGCCCGAAGCCGTCTTTCCTGGACCCGATCCTGCTTACAGCTTGGACCCGATCTATCGGTAAGGCATTGGTGTGTTAAGGATTTGAGGCAAACTCGGCTAACTCAGTTCCGACTTATATTGCCCAAATTCTGGCTACCTTTGCCTAAATGACAGAACAGAAAAGGAGCCATTAAGACGAGTCAGAGGCAATTTCAGGGGTTTGTGAGTATGATAGAAGTTGCGCTTGTGGAGCTTGTGTGTTAATAAAGCTGAGTGACTGCGGCTTGAGTGAGAAGGGCTCATCTCCAACCCATCCAGCAAATGACTGATCACCATTTGCTGAATGACAGGAGATTAGGATTTTTAGTCATTATAAGGTATAGAGTGTAAGTTTTTAATGATAAATATTGGTATTATGTATTTGAATGCTCATATGATAAAGTGGTTCAGCGGAGCTGCGACATTCTATTTGACTGCTTAACGGTCATTTGACTCTCTGCTTACTTAATTTATGCCAAACTATGCTCAACATTGCAATATCATTGTATTAACACTTATCAAATAAAAGATAAGATTTGTTTTGGAAGAATTTCCTGCCCTATGTCTTCTTCTTGATCGACGGGCTGTAGTCATATTTTCCTAAGGTTTAGACCATTATTACGCAAGCACACCACATTACAACTACCACCATTTGGTGGCTCTTAATAAATTTAACAGATACAGCCGGGTAAACTGAGGCACGGGGGTAACACTTCTACCTTGTCTTCTAGTCTACAGCCTTCAGCCATCACTTAACTCTGGACCAACTACAACTGAAGGTGTGAAACAAAGAACTGAGGCCCACACAGGGACTGGATGCACACCAAAGGAAACTATACAAGACTGCAAACTCCAAATTCTACTGAGCACCTGATTTATATGGACTTGTAAGTCATTTGTATGTATGTGATTGCTTTAATCCTTTAATAGCTCTCCTATAGTTTCCTTCCTTTTTATAATAAAAAGTTAGTTGCAGTTACTAAGGGATTGCCTAGCAGTTTGGGTAAAATCCACTTGTATTGATCTGGTAATGTGGCTGATCCTTTGGGGTCAGTAGAACCCTTTTGGTAGAGCACAGAATTTTAAATAACTTACCTCTTTACTAGACCCAGTGGCTGATTGGGAGTCAGAGGGTGAAATGAAGTATAGGGAGGGGCCTCACAAGCACTCTGACCGTTGGGCCGTGCTACCCCAAAGAAAGTGGACTCTGGCCGCTAGGCGGCGCTATCTGACCCTAAAGAGCTGTTCCGAGGCTTCCTGCAGTAAAGGTTGTAACACTCGCTGAGAAGGGGCAGCTGTTGGAACCTGCCCCAAGGTGGGGATACGCTACTACCCAATTCCCATACGCAACGGACCTGACACCCGGCAAGATGAAGCAGCCCGCGACAGTCACATTGATTTATGAAATCAGCATTGAAAACGATATAGCTTGGTAGCTAAGGCATTATCACCAGATCATCAGCATTTAGATCTGTTTAGAGGAGTAGTGATTGGACTAAAAAAAAACAAAAAGAGGCTGTTACCTTGTGCAGTAACTGCAATTCTTTGAAGATGGTCCCCCCCTACAGTCTCAGTTTACCAGTGTAGGTAAATCCTGGGAGGCAAATTCTCCCCTCAAATATGTACGTTCAGGTCTCAACAAGACAGAGCACAGAACCAAATTGTTTCTGGATTTTGTCCACAAAACACTGAATATTCAAATACTCACTTCATCTGTAAGGAACTCCTTACTCAGTCCAAAGTCTGTCAGCACCACATGACCATTAGAATCAAGTAGAATATTCTCAAGTTTTATATCTCGATATATAATCCCCAACTGCAGATAAACACAAAAACAATACTATAACATCGATTTGGAAATTCTAACAGATACTTTAAAGTAAGTGTCTAAATTTGGATCTAGCAAAAGTGATTATAATTTTCAGAGAAAAGCTATGTTAAATTTTTCAACCTTAACTAAACTTATTAGTAATTTAAGGGCAAAATTCTTAAAATAATATTGTCATTAATTATCCCAAAAGCAAGCATCACAAACCCAAGAAATTCAGATTTAAGACAAGCTAAACAAGTTAAGGTATGAAAATATAAGGTATGGAACCCAAACCTCAACACCATCCTGTAGTGACATCATACCATATAAATATGATTAGTCTATAACAGGGTTTTCAGTACTAGATTATATTAAACCAGAGAGACTTTTTTTTTTGGTCATGGTATTGTAAAAGGTCAGAGTAATGGGTGTATGGATGCTTAATTATGCATTCCTGTATCTTAAAATCTGTGAATTACTTTTAAATTTAATCTGAACTCTGAATTTCCTTGGCTTGTAATAGTTCATTTGGGGATCATTACAGCACCATTTTGTTTTTACCCTTAAAATTACTGCTATGTTTTCAAACTTGGCTTAACTTTCACAATTTTTAGTCTGGGAATTTTTTTTTTCTTTTTAATTAACAATTTTGTACATAGTCATTAAGAAAAGGAAGTTAGAGAGAACATTACTGTGTTCAATCTAATGATTCTGAATTTTAGGTTAGCTTGACCAATATACTTTTTCATTCATTGAGAAGCAACACAAAGCATCTAGAGGATATCAGCCAGTTCCCCTTCCTTCTCGTCTGATTTCCATATTCCCTTGCTTTTACTTAAACCAGTTTCCCCTTCTTTATCCTGTACCACAAATTCCCTTGAACAGCATGCATTTCCCCTTTGTGACTTTCCTGCTGAGTGATCCAGTGCAAAGAAGATCACTTGAAAATAAGTGCTTAAGATTAATAATCATTTTTGCTATTTATTTTTAGACTTAAAATGAATGTTCTTTTACAGGGAATTCCATGAAGACTTTTCTTCTCAAAATGACAACCATTTTTTACTGTTCTCAATGGATGTGAAGCTACGTGTTAGTGTTAGCCACAATACCTTGTTTCAAAATAGTAACTACTTCCCACTGCCCCCAGTGAAGTCAAGCTGCCCTCAGGAGGAATGGTGGTTCTGTGCAGCAACAGCCACCATCCTCCCTGAGGGCAGTTTGGCATCATCCTCACTGGAAACAATGGCAGGCAGTACATTTGAAATGAAGCATCCTTCTGATAGTAACCTGCAGCTTCACACTCACTGAGAACAGTAAAGGGGTGGCAACCATTTTGAAAGAAGACATAGTGCTAATCTGTATTAATCTATGAATATTGTATTTTTTTTAATGATTGTTTGATTGTTGTATGAAATAGGTCCTGGGTAACTATATTGAGTTATTGAGAGCTGAAAGTTCAATTTAATACTACGGCATTTGAAAAAAAAAGTTTGGAACACAAGACAATGGATGCAAATAAACTACGTCCTGACAAACACAGCATGGGAAGACTGAGCAATCAGCTGTAAATATTCCAGTTCCAGGGTCCAGTCGAGAGTTACATTACTGTTCTGCCAAAGCTGGAAACTAAAGATCAAAAGGACACAAAATAGTTGAACTGACTCTCTAGAGAGAAAGAGACTTGAGTTGTCAGAGGTTGCTTACATAGAGCAGTCCAAAAGAGAGAGTGATTCTATGGGAGGGTCTGACTAAGTTGTGCTACCTGGCTACCATCAAGAGAATAGTAGTCTCTAGACAGACATTTGGACTGTTTACTAAGCTCAAGTCTTCTCTCTCTTATGCAGAACGGTGTTCATACTATTAAAGACAAGTAACAGCTTCTTTTGGAGAGGGATATCTGGTCACCATGTATTAACTGCTGGTCACAGCCCTGATGGAAAGATCGGCAATGCTCAGTAAATTGAATCTGCTGAGTAAACAAGCATGTACACAAGGGATGTAAACTAGGGACCTGGTCTACAAGGAGAAGTGTGATATTCTACCCAGACAGAGGGGCAGGCAGGGGCTTCTCATATGTTAGGGCAGTGCATTTGGGGAGGCTAAAGAGGGGCCTCAGATGCAGCTAAGTGGGTAACTGTGACACAGATCTTCATGGAATTCACTGAAGAATATTAGTTTTCAGCCTCTGCTAAAGAAAAATCTTTTAGTTATGAAAAATTTTTAAAAAATGACACACTCTACATGAATTTCTTCAAATGCAAGAAATGTGTATTTCAACATTTAACTATATAGGAGGTTTCCAGACTTTGTTAGTCCATAATTAAGATGATTCAGGATCCAAAAAAAACAGCTAAGATTTTTAAGGGACCCATTTTAAATTTATTTTTAATTTGTAAACTAACTGATTTGTCTGTAGATTATCAAGAAACAATATTTTGTACGAAATAAATATTGTAATTTTGTGGAGTATACACTGTATTCTTTGTAAGTAAGAAAGTGGTTGAATCTCTGCTTTTAAGTGAAAAACAGAATTCAAACTTAATAATGGAACAATCAGCCCTTATATTAATAAAGAATATAGGCTCCTGGCTGGTCTTCTGCAGATTGCAAAGTATTCCCTAAATACTATGTAGAAGCCAATTATTCTACACAAGGCTGCAAGTCCGTTTTGTTCACATAAATTTCCAGTCTCTTTGTATTATTAAAAGAGTTTACATGAGGCTGAGCTATTAGTATTACTATGTCTTATGTTCCTAAAGCTCATGCTTCAGGATTTCAACTGGCAACCTGCAGGGATCAGGAAGGGATCTCCACACCCAGCTCCCCTATGTATTCTAGGAGGCTTTTGTTTTGTTTTGTTTTAATCTTCTTCTGAAGCATCAGATATGATGCTGGAGATAAGACACTGAGCTGGGTAAGCCAGGACCCTGAAGATGCACTAAACATTCTCTCTCAGATACTTGGATGGCTGGTTCTTGTTCACAAGTTCAGGGTCTAACTGATCACCATATGTGGGGTTAGGAAAGAATCTTTCCCAGGTCAGATTTCAAAGGAAGTAAAAAAAAAAACCCAGGATCACTGCCAGTGGATGCGGCTCACTTGCTCACATAATCACTTCCATACCACTGCAAGGGCCTCAAGAAGTGAATGCACCTTGGTCTCTCCAATCCTCTGTCTGTGGCACAGAACAGTCTAGTCTCCTTTGGGCTATAATACTGAGGTCTAATTTCGGTTTTTGAGTGGTGGTAGCCTGTGATGTATAAAAGTGAAAATTAAATGATCTGGTGGTCCCTTTTGATGTTAAACTCTATGACAATAAACTATGTATGTACAGAAAACTACAATCTTGTCCTCTATCACATAGCCAAAATAAATGGCTGAAAGTACCAACATTTTTATTACAGCTTCTCTGTTGGAAAGAATAAGTGAGCACATATATATTGTGCACTAATATAAAAATTTTCAAAGTTGAACGTCTAGAATTAGTGATAGAGCACTGTTCATAGCTATAAATTGAGCCTTTCGAAGCCAGCACCTCAATCATGTAGAACACCCAGCTCACCAGGCATAATTAGAGTAGGAGGGGATTTAGGTAGCTTGGGTTTGGAAGAGTAGAAGGTACCACCTGCACCTGTAGGGTGAATACTTAAAGAAAATAGTGTTTATAATTCATAAAATTATTCAAAATCCATAAAATAAAGGAAGGTTGCTTACCTTTTAGTAACTGATATTCTTCAAGATGTGTGTCCTTGGGTACACTCCACTCTAGATGTTCGGTGCGCCCTCGTGCCGAGATCAAAGATTTCTGTTGCAGTCTCCACTTATGCTGGAAATGCATCGTTTGTCTTGAGATATCGTTGGCGACCCGAGTCACATACGCACAGCCAGAGCCCCCGTCCGTTCTTTCTCAACCGTGGAGCCTAGCACAACTCTGTAGCAGGAGGGGGAGGGTAGTGGAGCATATCCAGGGATACACATCTCAAAGAACATTGGTTACTGCAAGGTGAGCAACCTTCCTTCCTTCAACGAGTGGTGTCCCTGGGTGCTCCATTCTAGATGCCTACAGAGCAGTTCCTCTCTGCTGGAAGGAGGATTACTGCTTATGTTGTGCATTCAATAGAAGATAGGACTGTGGTCCTTAGAGCAGTGTCTGATTTATGTATTTGATCAAGCTCATAATGTTTTGTGAAAATGCGTACAGAACTCCAAGTAGATGCGGCACATATGTCCTTGATCAAAACATTTTTGAGGAAGACAGTGGTTGTTGATATAACCCATGTGGTACGAGTTCTAATGTGGTCCGAGACTGGAGCATTAGCCAAGGAATATGCTATTATTATGCAGTCCTTTATCCATTTAGACAGACTCTGAGCAGATACTGATTGTCCTTTTGATCGTTCAGCTACAGAGACGAACAGTTTTGGTGTCTTCTGGAACAACTTGGTCCTGTCTAAGCAGAAAGCTAGGGCCTTTCTCACATCTAGTGTGTGTAGGAGTGCAGCACGGGTGTCCATGTGCGGTTTCAGGTGGAACATTGGTAGGTTAATTTCTTGGTTATTATGGAATGAAATGTTAATCTTGGGAATAAATTTTGGGTGAGTACATAATGTTACTTTTTCAAGAGGGCAAATCATGTAGGAAGGGTCAGCCATAAGTGCTGAGAGAGAGTTCACCCACATGTCTGGCCAACGTTACAGCTAATAAAGAGGCCATCTTCATTGACAGCTGGCTCAAAAGGGCAAGTTGCGAGGGATTCGAATGGTTTGTGTGTTATTGACTGCAACACAAGATTTCAATCCCAGGGTGGTACGGGAGGTTGTATTTCTGAGTACACATTTTGCATGCCACATAAGAACCGCTTAACAAGTGGATTAGTAAACACTGTATTGTTTTCTGTTCTCAGGTGAAATGCGTAGATCGAGGCCAGGTATACTTTGATAGAGTTATTGGAAAGACCCGAATTCTTAAGATGGCATAGGTAGTCCAGGATGACTGGAATCAGAGCAGAGGAAGGTACAATCTGCTTTAGTTTACACCATGAGCAGAAGCTTTTCCATTTTTGCAGATAAGTCTTTCTTGTCAAGTGTTTCCTGCTGATAGAGACGGTCTTGCAATGGAAGTGGTATTGGGAAGCATGCTGACATCTGCAGAAGGTAAGGGAAAAACGTTTGCCTTGGCCAGGCAGGGGCAATCATGATCACTTTTGCCTTGTCTGTTTGTATTTTCTGTAGTGTTCTGTGAATTAGAGGGAGGGGAGAGAATGCATACAGAAGCTTTCCATCCCATCTCATAAGGAAGGCATTGCCCATTGACTTGTTGCCTAGTCCCATCCTGGAACAAATGGCATGACATTTCTGGTTCTGTAGGGTTGCGAAGTGATCGATGGATGGTTGGCCCCATTGGTGGAAAATGTGTGCGAGTACTTTGTCATTGAGTTCCCATTCGTGTTTTGCTGTAAAGTGCCTGCTGAGTCTGTCTGCTGTGGTATTTACTAATCCAGGTAAGTATGAAGCAGATATATCAGCCCTGATGCACCAGGTCCATAGTTTGATAGCCTCTGTACAAAGTGATCGGGAGTGTGCCCTGCCTTGTCAGTTTATGTACAACATGCACGCTACATTGTGTGTCATGATTTTTACTGTTTTGTTGTGTATGATTGGAAGAAAGTGCATGAATGAGTTTCTTACTGCATGTAGCTCTAAGACATTGATGTGGAGGGATGTCTGGCCCATTGACCAACGTCCTTGGGCAGTATGGTGTCCAAGATGCACTCACCATTTCAGTAATGGCACATCAGTGGTTATGAATACCGATGAGGAATTTTGTGCAAAGGGTATTCCTACCATCATGTTGCATGGTTGTGTCCACCACAGGAAGGACAGTTCGATTCACATGGGCATTGTGAGTAGATGTTGTCTTCAAGGAGAATAAACCAAAGCTAGCCATGCCTCTAGGCAATATTCCCTCTAAGCTGATGATGCAGCTGAGCAAGTTATGATACTTGTTGAGTGGCAATGCGCAGTGGGTGTCTATCATGTGGTGTGGCAGCCAGGTAGGGGGTCCCCTGGACTACTTCCTACCCAGCCATTGTGATCCTCCCCCGGTGCTCCAGTCTGTTCGCTCTCCCCTTCAGGATCAGTCACTGTCTAGAACTCCAGAGGTTCCTGGGATCAGCTAGCTGGGACGAATCCCTGGGTGTCTGTCCCTTGGCAGTTGTCAGAGAATACCTGCTCCTCGATGAGGTCACTGGGGTTGCTTCCTCTCCATGTCAGGGGCTGATACGGCTCCAGGAAAGGCGTCTCCAGCACATGTCTTTCCTCCATGCTAGCCAGGCCAGACTGAACTGAGCTGCTCCTTTTATACTCGGGCAGCAGTCGGAGCATGCCCAGCAGGGCTTAAGAGGCGGGACTTCTGCTGCCTATATGGAATGCTGGGCTTCTCTAGAGCGGAGTGAACCCACCCCATCACAGAGGCATAAACCACGAAGGAATGGGATGTTTACTTTTATGCTCGTATGTCAGTGATCGATATAGAGAGAACACAGCTGGTATATCATCCCCAACATCATTGTGGTAGAATGGTGACATTGGTGGTGAATTGACCTTCTCATTTGGTGATAACTGTCAGGGTGATGCTAAGCCCTCCAATTGTACATTTAGTTTTCTGTTTTCGATTACTCATTGGCGCCGCAGCAGACAGTGTGCGGTTCGAGTGTGCTAGCTCTGCGGGAGGCAGTGCCTATGGTTGGCTCAGTGCCAGGGCTTGAGTAGTCGACATGGCCATATTCAGTGCCAATGAAGGAGCCGGTGGGGGCGGGGGGAGACTCGGTCGGTGCCGACTTGGTTTTCAGCACGTCTGACAGCACAGCAGCTTGCCGCAGGGTTGACAAGGAGGTCGGAGTGTTTATCTTTTGGTGCCTTGGCAGCCGCAGTACCAAGCAGTTTAAGTACCTCCACTGGTTTTGGCGGTGGATTCCATTTCTGAGGGGGGCTTCTGGAAGGGGTCGAAGCCCTTTTTCCAGCCTCTCTCCCTCATGCCTGAGAAGATATTTTGTGGGCAGGGTCGGACGCTGGTCGCAGGGAGTTTTCTAATAGTATCATTTTTCGTTTCAATTCCGTCCTGTCTTGCTCTTGCCTTTGAAGTTTTACGATGGCATTTTTGAGTACTGTGTTCCTCTCCCAGGCAGCAGATGCATCGGGAATGTCCATCAGAGATGGGATAGGGTCTCTGCAGTAGGAACTTTTTGAAGCCCGGAAAGCCTGGCATCGCTAGAGCAGTTAGAGTAGAGGGTTTTTTTATTTTAAACTAACAAGGTATTGAGTAAACTGAGTAAAAGTGACTAAAAACTAACAACGAAAAACAAATTGTAGACCATTATCTAATTAACTATTAGGCGGTATGAGGAAAGCGTTGCAAAACTCCATCTCAAGCCGCTGGCGATTAAGAAGGAACTGATGGGGGCTGCGGCTGTGCACGCACGGTTCAGGTCACCAATGGAGTCTTGAGACAAGTCGCACACACATGGCCTGAGCAGAGAGTGTGACAGAAATCTCCGATCTCGGCGCAAGGGCGCACCAAACACCTAGACTGGAGCACCAAAGGACACCACTTGATGAAAAATTAATATTTAAAATTAGTGTATATAATCATGCTTTGTATTTTTAAATAAAAAATTGAGTCCTTTTTATTTTTTATATAATCATAAAGGTAAAGCTCAGAGAAAAGCAATGTTGGAAAAAACTGTCTTACTTTGTGCAGGTGTTCGAGAGCCAGTACAATTTCTCCAATGTATATCTGCACCTCATTTTCTGTAAACCTTTCTCTTTGAGAAAGATGAGTAAAAAGTTCTCCTCCATTTATGTAGTCTATAAATTAAAGCAGATAATATAGTAATTTCACTTCATTTTTAAATCTTTTTTAAAATTACTTTTGACATGTATATTTGCATTTCTTGAAAAAAAACTGGACTACATGCTTTTATTGCATTTTAATATGGTGTGCACATGCACACACACACAGCTTTTTATACATACACACAGTGCTTTTTTTGTAAAGAGGTGCCATTACTCATATCTTGACAGTAAATTCGAAAAATGCCTCTCGCACCCCTCTTCTTCCTGCGCCATCCCTCTTCTTCCAGCAACAGGCTCCTTTCCCCTGAAGACCCCACCCCTATAGCTGGACAGCAGGGCCAGCAAGGGACAGGAGCCACGCACTCCTTTTCCCTGACGACCCCGCCCCTCTACCTCCCCAACTGGGTAGCAGGACAGCAAAAAAGGTGCCGGTACCCTGTACCCCGGAGTACCATCACAAAAAAAGCACTTATATGCACCACTTGCAATCCCTTGAAGAAAGAATATGAGAAACTTCATAAAGTTTCAAATCTGAGGACCAAAATTAAAGTTTCTCTTAAATAGTTTTTTCACAGAGCAGTTCAGTAATAGCAAAAACCTAGTTATCTCATGGTATAGCAATGCATATTACAAAGAATCTTCTTTTTAAAGAGCCAATCTTTCATTTATTTACCAAGAAGCTTAGAAAAGGAATATAGGTGTTTGAACTACAGACATCACATTTGTGTGCGCGCACACAAAAAAATGGAAAAAGAACAAAGGGGCAAAATCTTCAGTTAACTTTGTACCACATAAGAAGTGCAAAGTCATTTAGCATAAAGCAGACTTAAAAGAGGATGGAAATGGCCATTGAAGAATAACCTCTAAGGGGAACGCTCTGCTGGTGGCAATTGTCTTACCTGCCATAACCACCCAACCCCACTCCACCCCAGATAGGCAAGTAACAGTATCTTGGATGGGAAGTGTTTCAAAACTGGGAAGGAAAGGGTATAGTAGCAAAGTTCTATGACACACAGTTCTCCACAAGTGTAAGGTTCCCTAAGGAACCACCATCTCCTCATCTTCCTCATGGATTTGTGTGCACTCTAAGAATGAGACCAATTGGACACAACTGGCAAGGTTGACATAGGAATGCCTAGTTTACGGATTCCATGAGAATGGTTCCTTGGGGTCTAGACCAGTGGTTCTCAACCTTTTTTCCATTGCAACATACCTGATAGATAATGTTCCCCTGCGTGACACACTACAATCTGCCGGTGGTGGTGGCGCTTGGGAGGCTGTGGCACTCTGGAGGATTCAGCACTCCAGAACCTGGGTGGGGGCAGAGTCAAGCCAGCAGGCTGATACCCTGGTTTGATGGGGCCGGGTATATTTTTGTGGGGCAGGTGGGGAACCCTTTCCCAGCAGCCTAGGATTTCTGGGTTGCAGGCCCTAAGTCCCTTTATTCATCTGGCCCTGACTGCTGCCTGTGTTGTGCAATGGAGAGTGGTGGGCGGCAGGAGCCCCACACTGGCTCCAAGCTGAGCTGCCAATTTTCTGTGACACACCTCCTGGCTCTTCACGACACACATTTGTTCCCCGACACAGTGGTTGAGAACCACTGGTCTAGACTGTAGTGAACATGCACAAACACATTGACAAATTTTCAGGTACCTGAAGGACTTAAAATGGCAGAAATGTAGATGTCTCAGATCTGTAAGTGTCTATGGAGTTAATTACCCACAAAGTTAGGTGGCAGCTGAACAAGAATTTTGTAGGATCTCAGTGGAGTACAAATGTTGGACTTAGAAGTCTACACCCTTTTGTGACTCTTGCTCCTAGTGCCTTGAAGCACCTCCTTGGGTTCCAGTGCAATTTTCCAGATATTTACCAGAGAAGGACTCAAGACAATTGAGGATATAGAGAGAAGGTAAATATAGCTTTGTGGTTATGTGTAAAATCCCAATTAAGGATAATATTTCAAAAAGCTGTTTCTGCCTTCCTGAAATTATCTTCAGAACCCATCCCCACCACGACCACCCTTGGAGAGTAGTGAACAGCAATTATCATGGAGATGACCTGATACAATGATTGAAATCACAAGACTGCCCTACCAAAATCATCTGACCTAGTAAAGGTGAGGGAGGAAAAAAAAGTGAAGTTTACATGTAACTTGGGTTCTTCAAGATGACTCTGCATATTCACCCTCATGCGTATCGTTTTGCTTGGTGCCATCTAACATCAGAACCTTCTCCAAGAAGTGTCCTTTGGAGCACACACATGCCTACTCCTGAACCCCTCCTCAATGTTTCAGAACATTCTGAGGCTGAGACTATGTAAGGAAGTGAGGTATCCTCTACTGTCTCAGTTCCTTCCATTGCTAACCCAGAGAAATCATAATAGGACTCTGAGAAGGAGGGAAAGGTAGGCAAAAAGTGTGAATATGCAGACCCATCTCGAAGAACTCTAGTTACAAGTAAGTAACCTTAATTTTTTCTTTGGGTGACTGCATATTTCCATTTATAGATAGTATGACAAACCATGCTGAAAAAACAACTCACAAGAAGGAAACAGAATCATAGAAACTGGAAGGGACCATGAGAGGTCATCGAGTCCAGTCCCCTGCACTCATGGCAGGACCAAGTACCAACCTAAACAATCCCTGACAGGTGTTTGTCTAACATGCTCTTAAAAATTTCCCATGATGGAGATTCCACAACCTCCCTAAGCAACTTATTCTAATGGTTAATCAACCTGACAGTTAAGAATTTTTTCCTAATGTCCAACCTAAACCTCCTTTGCTGTAATTTAAACCCATTGCTTTTTGTCCTATCATCAACGGTTAAGGAGAATAACTTTTCTCCCTCCTCCTTGTAACAACCTTTTAGGTACTTGAAGTCTAATTAAACAATGATCGAAGCCTTGGTCTAACAAATTTGGCATCCACTTTCTAAACTAAACCCAAATCACAGTGTTTAGTAAAAGTAGAGATCAACTTCCAAATAGTGGCCTCACAGATTTCCTCACTCGACAATATCAGACTGTGGCTGAATAGGGACTTGGAATGGCTAGCTCATTACAGAAAAATGTCCCTCTCCACACATTCTCACCTTCTAATCAATTGTTGTGAATGGGCCTCATCTACCCTAACTGAATTGACTTAGTTAACACTTGCCCTCCACATTGTAATGTTTCTCACCCATCCTTACATGTGTATATATACCTCCTAACTGTAGTTTCCACTTCATGCATCTGACAAAGTGGGTTGCAATCCACGAAAGTTTATGCCCGAAAATATCTGTTAGTCTTTAAGGTGCCATGGGACTCTTGTTGTTTTTGCTATATCCAGACTAACATGGCTACCACTCTGAAGCTTTTCAGTGTAATCCCCAATAAATCCTTCACACAGAGTGCCTGCAGATTGGACTCAGGACTTCTGCTTTCTGGTAAACTGTTTCTGAGAACTGAGGCAGGGCAGGAGAGCTCTAACTACTCTGAAGGACAGAAATATGAAAATATATGTCCTTTAAACTGAGTCTCAAACAAACCCATAGTTGTAAGCAAGGGAATAATGGGCGCTTAAGGTTCACACATGAAGACAGTATATCTGTTCTATTTTCTTAAATCTAAAATTGTACAAAAGCCTTCATCTTTTTTCTGTGACAGGAAATATCTTGAATAGAACCCCTGATTTCACAGATGTTTGAGTACATCCTGAAAAGCCCCTATCAGGACCAGTTTCCATACTTCTGAAAGTAGAATAGCATTGTGAGTAGGTTTTTTTAAAAACGGAAGGGTAGGGGGAAGTGAAAGGAGGCAATTTTTCAAAACGAATGGCATAACCCATGGGTCAGCAAAAGAAGGTTGCTCACCTTGGTGTAGTAACTGGAGTTCTCCAAGATATGTGTCCCCGTGGGTGCTCCACTGTTGGTGTGTGCACGCACGCCACATCACAGATCGGAGATGTGCCTAGCTATAACTTGCCAGGGTCACGCAACCGGAGAGGACTGTCTCTGAACCTCCCTCAGTTCCTCTCTAACCGTGAGCGAGCAGAGTTGCCCAAAGAAGAGAGGGGAGGAGAGAGGGTAGTGGGGCACACACGGGGACACACAACTCGGAGAACTCCAGTTACTACACCAAGGTGAGCAACCTTCCTTTCTCCTCCGAGTAGTGTCCCCGTGGGTGCTCCACTGTTGGAGAGTCTCCAAGCATTGCCCTTAATTGGACGGAGGGACTTCTGAAGATGCATTTCGTATTGAGGAGAGTACTGATATGCCTACTGAGGCATCGTATTTTGCTGCTGTATCAAGTGCATAATGCTTTATGAAAGTGTGGGGCGTGGACCAGATAGCCGCCCTGCATATTTTGTCTATAGGTACATTCCGGAGGAAGGTTGTGTTTGTAGACACAGCCCTAGTAGAGTGCGCTCTGATTTGTTCTGGTAGTTCTGTGCCAGATATTTGATAGCATGTTCTTATGCAATTAACTATAATTGTTGATAGCCTGCGCTTTGAAATAGGTGTACCCTTATTTCTCTCTGCCATAGAGACAAATAGTCTATTTGTGTTTCTAAAAGATTTTGTTCTTTCCAGGTAGAAGGCGAGTGCCCAGAGGACATCGAGAGTGTGCAGGATGGTGTCTTCTCAGTTCGAGTGAGGTTTTGGACAGAATACAGGTAAGTGTATAGTTTGATTTGTGTGAAAAGGAGAGGACCTCTTTGGTAAAAATTTGGGTGTGGTTGTAAACAGACCTTATCTTTGTGAAAAATTGTATACGGTGGATCCGCCATAAGGGCCGCCATTTCACTTATTCGTCTTGCAGATGTGATTGCGATTAGGAATACTACTTTCATTGTCAGGTAGTTTAAGAAGACATTAGCCAAGGATTCAAACGGCGGTTTTGTAGGAGCCTTGAGTACTAGCGGTAGGTCCCATGCTGGGTTGGGGGGGGGGGGGGCGGATCTCCGGGTATAGATTTTTTTATTCCTGCTAGGAACCTCTTTATGATTGGATTGGAGAAAACTGATGCATCTTGTACATGGTTGTGAAATGTGGCAATGGCTGCTAAATGTACTTTTATCGAACTAAGCGCAAGTCCTTCCTGTTTCAGGTGTAATAGATAGTCCAGTATATCCTGGAGTGGCACGGAGAATGGAGAATTTTGTTATCTGCCGTACCATCTGGAAAACCTGTACCATTTATGGAGTTAACTCTTGCGAGTAGATGGGTTTCTGCTATTCAAGAGTATGTATCTGACTGGGACCGAACAGAGTAGTTCCTGACCTTGGAACCACGTATCAGTCACGCTTTCAGATGAAGACGTTTGGGATTTGGATGTGGAATTCTGCCCTTGTTTTGAGATAAGAGGAGTGGATGAAGGGGTAGGGGAACTGGAGTTGTACACAGCATTTGTATTAATAGGGTGTACCATGGTTGTCTGGGCCATGCCGGGGCAATGAGGGTCATTTTGGTGCGCTCGTGCTTCACTTTGAGCAAAGTTTTTAGGATTAACGGAAAAGGTGGGAATGCACAGGCGAATGTGTGGGTCCATGGTATCAGGAACGCATCTCCTTTGGAGCCCTTTCCGATGCCAGCTCTCGAGCAGTATATGTGGCATTTGCGGTTTTGGTAAGTAGCAAAGAGGTCTATTAATGGGTGACCCCAGTGTATGAAGATGTCGTTTAAAATGGGAGTATGAATCTCCCATTCGTGTTTGTGGCTGAAGAGTCTGCTGAGACAGTCTGCCGTTGTATTTAGTACTCCTGGCAGATATGCCGCTGATATGAGTATGTCATTCTTGATGCACCAATGCCAAAGTTTTATGGCTTCTGCGCACAGGAAGTTTGATCTTGCACCTCCCTGCCTGTTCACATACAACATGCAAGCCATGTTGTTTGTCATGATTTTTGTATGCTTGTGTTTTAAATGGTTTATGAAATGAGCACATGCATTGCGGACTGTGTGCAGGTCTAGCAATTTTATGTGTAGGGAGGACTCTAGATTGTTCCATCGTCCTTGTGTGGTCATAGGGCTGGTATGTGAGCTCCCCATCCTGCAAGGGAGGCATCTATACACATAAGGATTGTCAGGGGTTGTTGTGTGAATGGTATGCCCCATTCAGATTGTGAGGCGTTATCCACCATTGATCTGGAGAGGTAGGGATATTTGTTGACTGGGATTGTCTTTGTGTGGTTTGTATATTCTGCGGATATAGAGCTGTAATGGTCTCATATGTAAGCGTGCATGTTACATGACAGCCATTGTTGAGGCCATGTGGCCTATGAGCTGTATGCAGATCAAAATTGTTGTTACCGGAGAGGCTTGTATCGTTTTCACTAGGTTCTCGATTAGGTTTTAGCTCTTTGTTGTGGTGAAAAGGCCTTCCCCAGTGTGGAATCTATGTAGGCTCCAACAAATTCTATTGTCTGGGTTGGTGTGAAAGTAGACTTCTTTTCGTTTATCTGGAGACCAAGATTCTTGAATAATCGTCTTGTGGTTTGGACTGCTCATGCCATTTGTTTCTGGGATGGTGACTTTATTAGGCAATCGTCGATGTATGGAAAGATTGATATTTCTCGCATGCGAAGATGGGCGGTAACGACTGCCAGAATTTTTTTAAAAGCTCTGGGAGCTGTTGAGAGTCCAAACGGGAGAACTGCATATTGGAAGTGGTCGGAGGCTACGATGAATCTTAGATATTTTCAATGTGCAGGGTGGATCGTGACATGAAAATGTGTGTCCTGGAGATCGAGGGCTGCAAACCAGTCGTTTTTGTCTAGTGATGGAATTATAGTGGCTAGGGTTAGCATTTTGAATTTTTGCTGCTTGACAAATTTGTTTAGGTTTCTTAGGTCTAGGATTGGTCTCCACCCCCCTGTTTTCTTCTCTGTTAGAAAGTAAGGTGAGTATACTTCCTTCCCTCTGTGCACTGATGGGACCCTCTCTAGGGCTCCAACGTGGAGTAAGTGTGATGCCTCCTGTTGGAGATCTGGTTCGTGAAAGATGTCCCTGAAAAGGGACAAGGAGGGGTGAAGGGATGTGGGTTTTGTGGTAAAGGGGATGATGTATCCTGATCTGATAATTTGTAGGACCCATTTGTCCATTGTTATGTTGGTCCATTGTGTATAGAAATTTCGAAGGCAAAACTGGTAACCCTGTGTAGAAGTTGGTAGGAGATGGAGTGTACTGGTTGGATGCGAACCCTCACACGTGAGCGTCAAAACTGGGGCTTATTTTGTGCACTATGTGGCGCTGGAGGTTGATTTGATGATTGCCTCCTGCGCTGCGGACGTTGTCGATTTCTGTAGTTATATGGGTCTTGTCTCCTATATTGGTACTGCATCTGATAGTATGATGGGTAGCGTGGATTGTATGGCTGGAATCTTTGTGACCTTCTTGGGGGTTGTGAATAGATACCGAAGGGTAGCATGTGAATCTTTTGACGTGTGCATCATGTCATCGGTGTTTTCTGCGAAGAGTTTCTTCTTATTGAATGGTAAATCTTCTATTGATGTTTGCAGAGGCTTCGGAAGATCTGTGGAGTGAAGCCATGATGCCCTGCACATGACGATGCCCGTTGCCATTATTCTGGCTGACGTATCAGTAACATCAAGTGCTGCCTGAAGAGCGGTCCTAGAAATCAACTGTCCTTTTATGATTGCGTGGAATTGTGGTTGTTTGTCCTTTGGTATAAATTCAATAAAATCCACCAATTTTAAATAATTATCATGGCCATAGTTTGCTAGTAGAGCTGTATAATTAGAAATTCTCATCAGTAATGAAGACGATGTATATGTCTTCTTTCCCAGGAGATCCAGCCTCTTGTCATCTTTGTCGTGGGGTGCTGATTTATTGAAGGGCTGCTTGCCCCTATGGTTGGCCACTTCCACCACTAAGGAGTTGGGTGGGAGGTGTGTAAATAGGAATTCTGATGATGTACTGTGTATGTAGTATTTTTTGTCAATCCTCCTTGAGGATGGGGGGATTGATGCAGGCATTTGCCAGGTACTGTTCGCTGGCTCCATTATCCCGTCATCCATAGCGAGTGCCATACGTGGTGATGGTGTTGTCTGTAGAATTCTGAAAAGCCTGTGGTGTGCATCAGATGTAGAGAGTGCATATTTCCTGTGATTCTGCTACTCTTCTGAACAGGTCTTGGAACTGCTTAAGGTCACTATGTGATGTCGATGGTGACGGAGGTAAGTTTTCGTCTGGTAACAGGGTGTAGCTTCCTTTGGGGGAGATTGTCCCTGTTTCTTGCAATTCCTTTGGGTCATGCGGCGAGTCACCTCCTTCGGAGTGCTCATATTGAGGTGAGAATATAGGTGAGTGTGACCGGGGACTCATTTCTGAGTATCTGGACCAGGAGTCCCAATGTGAAGGATAATAATAGGGTGGTCCATACCATGGTGGAGGATACCATGGGTAATGATGCCTCTGGCAGCTGCGATCCTGTATGCCCTGGTTGTGGTGCTGTGACTGATGAGTTGGAAAAGGAGAATGGTAAGGGTCCTCTGATTGATCATGAATGCGATAAGGAGGCAGCACGGTTTCTGGGTTGGGGGAAGCCACATAGCTATCCCCTTGAAACTGTGGAGAAAGAGGGATCTGGGATTCAATATGCTTTCTTTTTTCCCCTCTGCTTCCTCGGTGCCGAAGGAGGTGATTCCAACACAGCTGAAGTGCCTGTGTCCTGAGTAGCGCAGGAAGAAGAGCGCAGTGCCGGAGTGTTAAATTGGCTCAGGGCCGCTGTCAAAATCAGCTGTGGTGCGGCCGCTTCTTGTACTGACGGTGCCGAGCTAGAAGCTGTTGCCGGCATCGGTGCCGTTGCTGAGTCTGGGTGTCTCGGCACCGGTGTTCTTTCAGGTAGTGTCGGTGCCGAGTTAGCCCTATGAGAGGGGTCAGGATCCAACGGATGGGACTGTTTGTCCGTCCTTTTTGGTGGCATGTTGGAGGGACCTTTAGCCTCCGCTTCATGCAGTTGTCTCGGCAATGGAGATGGTGCCGGGGACTTCCTTTACTTTTGAAGTCCCGGTGGCAGTGGCAAATGTCTCTTCGTCAGCCTAGCAGCTGACGAGGCTTTTTCCTGCCCAGGGTCGGAGGCAGGTCTTAAAGACTTCTCCATGAGCAGGAGCTTGAGACCGAGGTCGCGGTCTCGTCTCGCTCTCGTGCTCAGGTTTCGGCAATGGGAGCATTTACTGTTGTTGTGCTCCTCTCCGAGATATTTAATACAGGTCGGGTGCCCATCTGAGGCAGGCATTGCCTCCCGACGTGATTCGCAGCGTTTGAATCCCGGAGAGCCCAGCATTTGGGAGTATCGTTGTCCATTTCTTTTCTTTTTTTTTTTTTCCTTAAGCGGGTAAGTTTTAAAATAAGAAATAAGGAGAAGAACTAGAAAAGAAAGGAAAGATAAAGAGAGGCGAGTGGGTTTGTGAGGAGAGTTCCCTGACTCCGTCCGTGGTTGCGAGCGGTAAAAGAGGAACTGAGGGAGGCTCGGGTCGCACAACCATTGAAGGGCGCCAATCTGTCTGCAAGACAGTCCCCTCCTGTCGTGCGACCCTGGCAAGTTCTAGCTAGGCACATCTCCGATACGTGGTGTGTCGCACATGTGCATACTAACAGTGGAGCACCCACGGGGACACTAGTCGGAGGAGAACTTAAAAGATAAGAAAAGCCATTTTAAAAAATTCCCTCAATAACCAAGTTCTTTGAAAGCTGCAATGGGGGTAGCCTCCTGGTGGAGGGTGGGGTGGAGTTGGGCCAGGCTGCCTGCTGCAGGATCCCCTGGCAGGGAGGAGGGGGGAGCCTGAAACCAGGAGCGGGCCTGCTGCAGGGTCCCCCTATGGTGGGGCGGTGCAGAGCCAGGAGCGGGCCACCCGCAGGGTCGGGCAGAACCCAGAGCCACAGGTTGCAGACCCCTGTCATAGCCATACTTCACAATTTCTATTACCCACTTAACCAATGTAATAAGACTCCAGATGTTCATAAAAGAAGGGACAGATTCTCATTTACTGGCTGAAGACTCTTAATCCTCACATCAAATCTGAGACCTGTGTTCAAGTGAAAGGAGCAGGCTGTTTTGTGACCCAGTGATGCAGCAGTGGAACTAGTTTCATTCTATTTTAAACAGTTTCATTGGTCTTGTTGTTGAAAAGACCATCCCCTTTGAAGGGAAGGCCTTCCATTTTAATTCTAGTATCCAGAGCTGGTGAAAAGGAACATGGCCAATCATGGCTGCTTAATGTAAAGTGAATGGCTATGTCTATACTAGAAAAAGTTAGGTTGACTTTGTTAAGTAGACTTAATACGGTCGGCTTTAAGTCGACTTAGTTAAGTCAACTTAAAGTCAACCTTATTACGTCGACTTAACAAAGTGGACTAAGTCGACTTAACTTTAACTTAGTCCACTTTGTTAAGTCGACCTAACCGCCCTTAAGCCGACTTAATAAAGTCAATTTAAGGCTTAAGTTGACCAAATGGGTGGTTCTTATTAGGTCAACTTAAGCTTTCATTAAGTCAACTTAAGGAATTTCTTAAGTCGACTTAATGAAAGTCAGATGTACAAATGGAGTAATTTAGGTCGACTTATGGGTCCTTAAGTCGACCTAAATTGCTATTGTAGACACACCCAATATGTTCAGTCATATGAATACATCATATTCACACAAATAAAAGTTCCTTCTCAAGTATTGAAGGAAACAAAATCAGTTTGCTTGAAATTTTGCAGAAAAGCAAACAGATGAAATGCAATCATGGTCAAATCAAGAAGTGAGTCAAAATTCACGAAATGTTCAAGAAAATGTACTTTCATTATTTGTACTTGTCTTCTCATGGCCATACAGAATTATGATAAAGAGGAGTCACTGATAAAAACAGAACAAAACAAAACAAAAACTTACATAAAGCAGAGTGTTGAGGCTGGAATACAAAAACTAGTGCTAGATTCACAAAAGATTTAAGTGACTTGTGCCTAATTTGAGGTACCTATATCCCAGGATCTGGCCCCTCTACAATTCACAAAACTCTGTTTAGCTGCCCCCAAATCTCATAGGCATCTAAACTCACTTGGTGCCTAAATTTTTGCGGTAAAAGTTCCCTGGGCACCAATGTTTCTGCTTGTGCATATGCAGACTGTTGCCCCAGGGTGCTTAAGCCCTACTACAATACAAGAGCTAAAGAAGAAAGATAGGCATTCCTCTGCCTAAGTTACCTTTGAAATCCAATCTGGCAAGTTTGCTCAGAGTTCACAAACTGAATCAAGCCTTCCAGATGTACTCACATAAAAGGAAAGACAGCAGAATATAAAATAATGGGAAATAATTAATAATATACTTTAAAAATGATAATCACTTACCTAAAATGAGATGAAGTTTTGTGTCCGTCTGAAAAGCATAGTGCAATGTGACCAAAAATGGTGATTGCCTAATATGTTCCAGTACTTGTCGTTCTGTCCTTGTGTGCTCTGTTGTTTTGGCTTTCTGAATTATTGTTGCTTTCTTCAATACTTTCATAGCATACAACTTTCCAGTATCATGGCCACTTACTTTCCTCACTAGAAACACTTTTCCATATGCTTTTGGGAAGAAAGGAAATTGAAAAGTACAATTAATTAACAAGAAATAGCAGGTGATTAAATTGATCATATGGTTAAACATACATATTTTCAACAAAAATGTTTTTTTTAAAAAAGGAAAGTTTTCAGTGCTGTTTCTTGAGCTTCACATTATAAACACTTAAATGCTTTGGGCCAGATTCTGCCTTCTATTACATAATATCTTCCAAGTCAGTGGAATTATACCATCAAAAAACAAGTATATCAGAGCAAAGATCAAGTCTTCCCTCTTTCAGGTGGGGCTGACAGCACCACCTAATAAGGTTGCCTCACATATTATAATACATGTTTTCACTTGCTAATAATAGTTTAACCATTTGTGATGAATTTTTCCTAGCCAGGTGGTCTGTCTCAAGCTAAATATTTTTGAACATTTCAGTCAAAATTGTTCCATTTTTTCAGAGATCAAAGCTAGGGAATAAAGGCCACAGTTAAAGATTCCATCAACCTTTTCTTGGAATAGAGAAACATATTTAAAAGGATGTCTTTGTGCATTTTTAACCGAATTCCAAATTCCATTTCAATTGATTTAAATCTTGTTTTGCATTTGTGTTTTCAGTTATTTTTCTAAGGAAAGGTTGTTTCTCATTGCTTAGCAATCATTTAAATATGTTGATTTCAACCAAGCTATATATTTGCTTCTATTTTTATCTGGACTGCATTCATTCCCAGAGAATCAGTGTTTCCAAACATTAAACTTTAGATGATGTCTAGCTTTCTGTCTGAATAGAATTAAACTCTTTAGGGCTTCACCTTGTCTGTTTATATCACATGCAGGCTCTATAAAGGGACAAGCAGCCTCTTCACAGATGCTCTCCAAGAGGATAGCGTCCTGTATCAACATTGCATACCAAATAGCTGTAGGTGTTTCCCCTCACTGAGTACAGACTCATTCTATGAGAGCACAAGCTATGCCAATGTTTTCTTAAATGATATCTCAATATTGAATATTTGCAATGGTGCCAGACAGACAGTTATCAATACAGACTTTTACAAACTATTTACTCCCAGCAAACACCCCCAGTCCCAGATGCAACCCTGGGAAAGGAAGGTTGCTTATCTTAACGGTAACCGATATTCCTTGAGATGTGTGTCCCTGTAGGGGTGCTCCACTCCAGGTGCTTGGTGCATCCTCGCGCCGAATCCTAAGATTCTTTTCCTCACAGTCCCACTCCGGCAGTGTCCGCGCGACCCACCCCACAATGCCATTAGAACCACGGGTCGCACGGAAATGGCCAGCCTCCCTCAGTTCCATTCCAACCACAGAGTCCATACTCAAAGCTCTGTAGTAGAGAGGAGGAGGGAGGGATGTGGAGCACCCCTACAGGGACACCACATCTCAAGGAACATCGGTTACCATTAAGGCAAGCAACCTTCTTTTCCTCTTTGAGTGGTGTCCCTGTAGGGGTGCTCCACTCCAGGTGCCTATGGAGCAGTTCTCCTATGGAAGGAGGGTACTTTGGAGCTTATGCCGTCTATTGTCGAAAGTACCTTGGTACCTAGGACCGTATCTGCTCTGACAGACTGGTCAATTGCATAGTGTTTAGAGAATGTGTGTACCGAGCTCCATGTTGCAGCCTTGCAAATGTCTATTAGTGGAACATCCTTGAGGAAAGCCACTGGTGTGGCCATACCCCTTGTAGAATGGGTTTTAATCCCTTCTGGGGGTATTACATTGTGGAGTGAATAGCATGTGATAATGCACTCTTTTATCCACCTGGAAGGTCTCTGATGGGAGACTGCCATGCCCTTTGAACGTTCTGCTATAGATACAAAAGGTCTCAGAGATTTCCAGAAACTCCTTGTTCTATCTATGTAAAAGGCTAAGGTCCATCTGACATCCAGCATGTGTAAGAGAGCTGAGTGTGGATCAGAGTGCAGCTTCGGATAAAATATAGGCAAGTTTATTTCCTGATTGATATGGAAAGCAGTGTTTATTTTCGGAATAAACCCTGGATGTGGACGTAGTGTTACTTTGTCTGGATGAAAGGCTGTATACGGTGGATCGACCATGAACACTGCCATTTCGCCTACTTGTCTTGCAGATGTTATGACTACAAGGAAGGAGATCTTCATGGACAAGAATTTTAATGAGCAAGTAGCCAATGGCTCAAAGGGTTTTCCAGTGATAGACCGGAGTACTAGGTTTAAGTCCCAAGGCACTGCTGGTGGGTGCACTTCAGGATATACGCTCTGCAGCCCATTCAAGAAGCGTTTGAGTAGACTGTGTGAAAAAATGTGCTTATGATGAATTTTGGCATTTGAAATCGCTGCAAGGTGTACCTTCAGTGAGCTATTTGCAAGACCCCTGTGTTTCAATTGGAGGAAGTATTCCAGGATGGACTGGATCGGTGCTGAGCCAGGTAAGATTTTTTTTGTCCTCACACCATTTATTGAATCTACACCATTTCTGTAGATATGACTTTTGAGTAAATAGTTTTCGGCTACTCAATAAGCTCATCAGATTGTAGCCACTGATCAGCCATGCTGTCAAGTGGAGCTTGTCTAGGTGAGGATGTAGCACCCGACCATTGTCCTGGTGAAGAAGGTTTCTGCGTAACGGCAGTGGTATTGGATCGGTGATGGAGAAGGTGAGGAAACCAAATTTGCCTTTCCAGGCTGGTGCAATAAGGATTATCGTTGCTCCATTCATCTTGGCTTTCTGTATTGTCCTGTGTATCAACGGTATAGGGGGAAATGCATATCCTAGGTACCCATACTATTTCGTGAGGAAGGCGTCCCTTAATGATTGATCTCCTATCCCTGCCCTGGAGCAAAAGGCTGGACACTTCCGGTTCGCCTTTGTAGCAAAAAAGTCCATGTTCATGAACCCCCAGAGGTGGAAAATATCCTGCAAAATGTGAGTATTGAGCTCCCATTCGTGTTTGTTCACAAAGTGTCTGCTGAGTGTGTCTGCTATTGTATTCTGGCAACCAGGTAAGTATGAAGCTGATATATTCATGCCATGCTTGATACACCAATTCCAGAGGTGGACTGCCTCTGAACATAGGGATTGAGAACGGGCACTACCCTGTTTGTTTATGTAATACATGCATGCTACATTGTCCATCCTGATCTTTACCGTTTTGTTCTTTATCATAGGAAGAAACCGGGAACAAGCCCTCCGTACAGCTCGGAGTTTGAGGATGTAGATGTGGAGGTGCGTTTCGTGTATGGACCAGCGACCCTGAGCAGAGTGACCTTCCAGGTAAGCGCCCCATCCTAGTAAGGATGCATCTGTTGTTATAAACACACTGGGTGGGTCCTGGGTAAATGGGATTCCCATCAGCAGGTCGTGTGGTTGTAACCACCATTTTAGTGTGTGTTTGACTGCGTTTGGCATTGAGACTATCCTGTCCAGGCTGTGCCTGTTTGGTTTGTATATCGAGTTGAACCACAGCTGTACGGTTCGCATGTGGAGGCGAGCATGAGGAACTACAGCCATTGTGGCCATCATATGGCCTAGTAACTGTAGGCAGTTGTGCACTGTTACTATTGGGCTGCCTACTATGGTGTTGATGAGATCCACTATGGTGCCGAATCGTTTGAAGCGAAGTGAGGCCCATGCTGTTGTTGCATCTAGATGTGCCCCTATGAGCTCCAATTATTGGGTAGGGGTTAATACCGATTTTTGATAGTTTACCATGAGTCCTAGTTTGGAAAACAGATTTTACGTTTCCTGGTTTACCTGATGCGCTTGCTGTTGGCTGTTTGATTTTAGTAAGCAGTCTTCCAAGTACGGGTAAATGATTACCCCGTGCTTGTGTAAGTAAGCTGTTACAACCGCTAACACTTTCAAGAAGTCTCTTGGTGCCGTGGACAAGCCGAATAGAAGTACTGCGTATTGGTAATGATCTTGTTCGATCATAAATCTGAGGAATCATCTGTGAGATGGGTGAATTGTTACATGAAATAAGCATCCTGTAGGTCGAGGGAAGAATACCAGTCCCTGTGCTCCAGCACTGGAATTATGTTTGAAAGAGTGTCCATCTAAAATCTATGGTTCTTCACAAATTTGTTTAGGCGTCTTAGATCCAGTATGGCTCTCCATCCTCCACCTTTCTTTTGCACCAGGAAATACCGCAAATAAAACCCTCTCCCTCGGAATTTTTGAGGTACTGGTTCTATTGCTCTTAAGGAGAGTAGGCGATTTATCTCCTGTCTTAGGAGTTGTACGTGAGATGTCTCCCTGAAAAGCAACGGGGAAGGTGGGGGTGGGGGTTTGGATATGAAGGGTATAGAGTAACCATGTTAGAGGGTCTTAGAAATTATCCATCAGATGTTATCGACCTCCAGTTGTTTAGGTATGGTTGGAGACAATGGCCAAAAAGAGTGGATGTATAGCTCACTGGGTCAGAGAAGTTGTTCAAACCCTCGACCAAGACTTCAAAATTGCTGTCTTGATGCTGGTGGTTGTTGAGAGGTCGACTGGTTAGTGGAATTATTCTGACATCTTCTCATTAACCTCTGTCTGTTCCTGTCTAGTTGCTGTCTTTGCTGCAGGTTCTGGATGTACCTGCAGTTATAAGGTTGATGTCTAAATTGTCTTAGTCTCGGAGCAGGTGTAACTATGCCAAGTGTGCGGAGAATGGCCCAGGAATCCTTCATCGTATGCATGGCATCGTTGGTCTTCTCTCTGAATAACAATTTTATCGAATGGAAGATCCCCTATGACCGACCGTAGATCTCTCGGAAGGGCTGCGGAATGTAGCCAGGAGGCTCAACACATAACAATTGCAGTCGCTGTGGTTCTTGCTGCAGTGTCTTCAGCGTCTAAAGCAGCCCGCAGGGCTGTTCTTGATATACGTTGACCTCTGATCAGAGATTGAAACTGTTCTTGATGGTCTGCAGGGATGACATCCAGAAAATTAGCGAACCTGGAGTAGTTGTTATGGTCGTAATTGGACAAGAGGACCGCGTAGTTTGCCACTCAGTTGTAGACTCGCTGACGTGTACACTTTTCGACCAAATGAGTCCATCCATTTCCAACCTCTGTCGTGTGAGGCAGATTTGTTGAAAGGCTGTTTACTACGCTGTTGCGCCGCCTCCACAACGAGTGAATTTGGTGGTGGGTGCGCAAACAAGTATTCATTATTTTTCAGAGGTATATAGTACTTCTTATCAGCCCTCTTGTTTGTTGGAGTGATAGTCACTGGTGTCTGCCACATGAGGTTCGCAGGGTCCATGATTGCATCATTCATTGGCAATGCTACTTTGGAAGGAGTTGATGTTCCTAAGATTTTTAAGAGCTTGTGCTGCGCTTGAGTCTCCTCCTCAATGTCCCGGTCCTGTGCTACCAGTTTGAACAGTTCCTGGAACTGTTTAAAATCATCTGCACTAGTAGATGCCTGCCGGATGATAGTTTCATCAGGAGGCAAGGAAGAGGTACGTGGTACTGCTTCCTCGTCCTGGTCAGACTGGATATCCATCTCAAATGAAGCCTCAGACTATGGACCCACTGAGGTACAGGAATGGCCCAATAGTGATGGTGATGTCACTTTCCTGCATGAGCCGGGGGGTCTCCTATAGGGCCTCATGTACTAGGACCACATATCCCAGTTGTGCCACTGCATTGGGTATGGTATAGGAGGAGCCATCCATGGGGGTATGCCCCATAGGTCGATTGTGCGTCCCCTGTGGTCCTGGCTGCGTGATGATCAGTGAGCCCGAGAACGTCGTGGGGAGAAGTTGGTCAGTGGCTCCTGATCCTCATATGTGTCATAGAAGGGCAAGAATTGTGGAGAACCAGAATCATCTGATTCAATATGATGGATCTTTTGCTTTCTCTTGCCCGAGGTAGCAGTGGAGGCAGCAGTGCCGTGTGTGTGTAGCTGCAGAGCCGGTGCCGTGGCTTGTGCAGTCACTGAGCTGTGTTGACCAGCAGGGGGCTTCAGCACCGAAGGAGCTGTGATCTTGGCAAGCTCCGGTGCCGTTTCGGTGACCGTTACCGGCACCATGTTAGCATCTGCATCTTGGTGACGGTGCCATTGCTGCCACTTGCTTATGTGGTCGAGTAGAGGAGGAAGTCAGTGCCGACTGGGATCTCAACTCCGCGCCGGGGATCCTCTCCCTCAGCATCTTGTCAGCCACGGTACCGAGTGGTTTTAAATCTCCCACTGGTTTTGGCGGCACTGCCCTCTTCCTGGGGGGGGGGGCGCTCCTTGAAGGGGTGGATGATCTCTTTTTATCGTCCCTGCCCCTCTGCCTCGGAGAAATGCTGAGACCAGGGTCTGAGGCTGGTCTTAAAGACGGCTCTAACAGGAAGCTTTTTCAATGGAGGTCCCTTTCCTTACGTGCTCTCGCCTTCAGGTTGCCACAGTGAGGGCATTTGTGGGCAATATGCTCCTCACCCAAGCATCGGACACACTGAGAGTGTCCATCAGAAATTGGCATCGCTTCCCTACAAAGGGAGCAGCACGTAAAATCCATTGGACTGGGCATTTTTTAGACGAAGAGGGAGCTAGACTCCTGTTGAGTCTTTTTTTCTTTTTTTTTTTTTGAGAAAACAAACCAACTAACAGATAAAACTATTTGAAAACTATTAAACTAGCCTAACCTTAAAAAAAAAAAACATGAAACCATAATACTACTGCTAAAAACTGTTTCCCTTCAGGTGAGGAGCGGTTGGGAACTCCGACTCGAACCGAAGATGGTTGGAAAGGAACTGAGGGAGACTGTCCGTATCCGCGCAACCCGTGGTTCTAACGGCATCGCGGGGCCGGTCGTGCGGACACAGTCGGAGTGGGACTGCGAGGGAAAGAATCTTGGGACTCGGCGCGAGGATGCACCAAGCACCTAGAATGTAGCACCCCTACAGGGACACCACTAGAAGAGGAACTACCGTTTTGCATGGTTCAGTGCTTCCCATTATACCCTGCATGTTCATTTATACTTGTTCATCAATTTAACAAAGAAATTAATATGCATCAGCTTTATTACTCTCAGTGTGGCCTCTACACTCTCATTCAACATTGCATTGCTTTAGATAAAAACATAAGTTTATTGACTACAATAAGATTTTAATGATTCCAAATCAAATTAATATAATATCAAATGTTCATTCAGTCAAGGAGATAAACACAATCAAAGAAAACTCACATTCTAAACTAAGATCACTGTTACAGTCTACTCTCAGCTTACCGCATAGGTTTGGCTGTGATGGTTTGCAGCCAGAACTCTTCCCACCCTGAAGTTACATGTCAGTCCTTGATGCTGCATAAAAGGTGATTTCCAGGGAGAGGGCACCCCCACATCAAGCAATTTCCTTAACACACACCACCTTTGGGGTCAGGTGATCATCCATGTCTTGCAATGGGCGTGACCTTCCCCTCTTGAGCCAAGGTGCTTAGGCTAGTCCATTGTTCCCGTATGCATGCCTCTGCAGGGCGTGACACCATACCTCTTGTTTCAATTGGTATCATACAGAGTTTCACATCTGTACACATGTATGATATTGCAGGAAACATGGTACCATAACAGAAATGTTCAGGATGTCATGAGCATTCCAAAAACCATCTTACACAACATACTTAGCATTATACTATACACAGTTACACTACATGGATGAGGGTAAGTGGTAAGTGATACATAGGTCATGCCACCACAGGGAATAGTGTATGTGGGGTGTAGCATGTCACATCCTAACATTGATTCCAGGCAAAATAATGGAGTGCTGATAGGACACTTGATTAATAAAGCATTAGGAGAAGATGATATAACATGCCATTTAAAATGGGTTTAAGAAAAATAAATCTAGTTAGATATTACAGATTTGAGTGATAAAGGTAGTAGTGCTGACATAATATACTTAAGACTTTCATAAGGCATTTGATTTGGTGCTGTACAACATTTTGATTAATGTACAAACTGTTCAAATGATACAAAATTAACATGGCACACACTAAATGGCATAAAAACTGATCTCAAACTATAACTATAAACAAGGAATCATCATCAAGCAGGTATGTTTCTAGGGGGGCATTTGCAGGGATTCATTCTTGGCCCTACACTATAACATTTTTATCAGTGACCTGGAAAACAACGTAAAATCATAATGGATAAAGTTTGCAGATAACAGAAGACTGAAGGAATCATAAATAACGAGGAGCACAGGTCACTGACACAGAATAGTTAAATGTGTGACTATTACATAGAGCAATACTAACAAATAAAGTATATAGGTCATACTTACAGAATAGGGGACTCTATCCTGGGAAGGAATGACTGTGAAAAGCACTCAAGAATTTATGGTGGCTAGTGTGACACTGTGGCAAAAAAGACCAATGTGGTCCTCCGATGCTTATACAGGAGAAATTCAAGTAGCAGAAGGAAGATTGTATTACCTCTGTATTTGGCACTGGTTCAACTGCTACTGGAATATAAATTTATGAAAGATGTCGACAGATTGAAGAGGGTTCAGAGAGAAGCTATGAGAAAGGTTACAGGGTGAGAAAACATGCCTTACAGTCGGGGCTCCCAAACTGTGGGTCACAAAAAGGTGGGCTACGACAGAGCCCCATCCCAGATGGTCTGCCATCATGAGTGAAGTTTCAGAGTGGCAAGCAGTGACCTCAGGCACTCTGTGCAGCCATGTCAGCTTCCCCAAATGGGCTAGGTAAGAAGAAGACAGGAGAGCAGCTACTGACACCTCACAGCACAGCCAATCATACACACACACCTCAAACACAGAGAATCCTTTGGCAGGCAGGGAGCGACAACACCAGACTCTGTGAACCCAGATCAGCTTCCCCAAGTGGGCTGAGTAATGGCTGCTGCACATCCCAGTTTCTGGATCACTGGGTACCAGTGGCCACAGTGACCATCTAGGATGGCATGACATGGCACACAAACTGCCACAAGGATCGAAGCTGTTGCCACTGTGTCAACTAGAGAACGAGTGCATGATCAGGCCCCAAAGCAGCACCCCTTAGATGCAGTCTATCCCGGCACTCCAAGCTACCCCCGCACACAGCCCTGAGCTACTCCCAACTGCCCGCACTCCAAGCTGACTGAAAACTGAAGATGGGATCAGGTTGAGTCTCATTATTGTTGTGTCCTGAGCTGGAAAGAACTGTACAAGGAGAAGCAGGAACATCCATCCCATTAAGACTCCTCCGGATTTGCCAGATATTTTATATTTTTATTTACAATGTTGGAATTTTTTCTAGGTATTGGAGGATATGATTAGGTCTTTACTTACACAGCACAGAAATTCAGAGTTTGAACTAAAAAGCTGAACACACAACATAATGTTCACAGTTGGACTACTATTTTGATTTTTAATCAGCCACCACCACAATGTGGCTATTTTTAAACAATTTTGTTATCAGTTATGTTGTTTATTGTGAGGTCTTATACAAAAATTGTGTTTTCCATGTTTGAATTCCACATTTAGCTCTCAACATTTTTTAGAGAGCAATTTTACTAAAACTATTTGGTTTCAAAGATCTTGAAGCATTTCTCTGAGAGGATATTGCTAAGGATTTCTATTGTTAACAATAGTTTATATTAAAATGAAAGAGAAACCTACAGTTTATTTACAATATTATAGTTTATATTATTGAATAATTAAAATTGATAATTTTCCTCAGGAAGTGTTAATAATGGGCTGTAGTGCCTACTGCAGCTGAACAGGTGAGCTTCAGGGAAAAATATTTGGGAAATCCCCACTTTAAAAGGATAGCTACAAAGAGCTCAATCTGTTTAGTTTATCAAAGGGAAGGTTAAGGAGTGACTTCACCACAGTTTTTAAATACTTACATATGGAAACAGAAATGTGATGTGAGCACTTTTCAAATTCAGACTAGGAATCAGAAGCAAATTTTTCATAGTGAAGTTAATTAACCCTGGAACAATTTACCAAGGATTATGAAGGATTCTTCACCACTGGCAATTTTAAAATCAGGATTGGATATTTTTCTAAAATATATGCTTTAGTTCAAACAGGAAATAATTCAGGGAAATCCTATCATCTGTTTTATTCAGGTGGTAAGGCACTATATATGAGCACACTGGGTCCACTGGCCTTAAAATTTATGAATTTATATATCACAACCTCCTAAGGCTCCATTATGGAGTCCATCTTAGTTGGAAAAGTAGTCCGCTAACCAAGGCCAGATTAAGACATGCTGAGGCCCTAAACTATGTCAAGATTCAGAGGCCCCATACCATAAAAAATAAAGAAAAAAAAAGTGTATTACATTATAACAGAAAGGGTAATGAAAAAATAAATGATAAAACATTATATTTGCATATATAAATAGGCAAAGATGCAACAAAAAAAACAACTAAATAAAACATACATCTTGCTAAAAGCCTTATCTGCATTATCAAATATCTTATAATAAATCTTTTAGTTATCTCTGACATATTTAGAGGCCCTTCATAATGTGAGGCCCTAAGTCATGGCCTACTTGGCTTGTGTCTAAATCCGACACTGCTGCTAACTCCTGCTCAGATCTTATTGAATTTCCCCCCTTTCCCTTCTGTTTTCTAGAAGCAGTGAAAATCTAGCTACAGAACAGGAGCAAGGTAGAAGAAGGGAGGGTTCCCTGACATTTGTCCATGTTACATGGATATTAAGATGCTCTTCTCCGGAAAATGTTCTTCCACCTGCTCTGAGAGGCTAGGTACTTGAGGTGTTTTACCTCACCATGGAGGAGGGGAGCATCATAAGAGCCTTCCCTACTTCTGCACAAGGCACTTTCTTTTTCTATCATTTAGACATTCCCCTCCTATTTTTACAAATATTGGGATGAAGGACACATTGATTTCTTTGAGGAAAACAAGCAGTTTGGCAACTGCTTTTGCCTGATGGCAAAATTCCATATTGCATCTCTTGCTAATTAGTTCAAACCTGGTAGGGACCACAAGTCTTCACTCTCCTCCTATGGATTATTTGATGGTTTACGTAAAATGAATTGGTGATCTCAATTTAGCTGCTAGCAGTGAAATGGCCACAATATTAAAATCTTTTCTCACAATTGGAACTCTTTGGGAATCTCACAGAGCACAATCGCTGAGTGGCCACAGATATGAAACATCTTCTCACCACTGCAACCTTTGTTCCTTCAGCTTAGCACTGAAGAACAGCATCAACACAATGGGAGGAAGTATATACTTCTTTTACTCTTGCTGTACATTTTCTATTGACAGAGAACCTCAGCCTACTGAACTATCAACACAGCATCTTTCCCTAGCTCTAAATGTTCTTAAAAGAGCACACACGTGCATGTAATCACAAGGCTCCGCCCACCATAATAAAATCCAAAATCCAATACTGAGCGCTTTCATGTATCTTCTGTGAGAGATCAAGGCCAGCTGTTAGTTATAGAATAGAAGACGGGAGGTATACAAGCCCCAGGATGGTGAAGGCTGTGAATCCTAGTGATTAACTAAGGTAATTGGGAACACCAGAGAGCAATTAAGAGGCAGCCAGGTGCGTGATAAAAGCCCCCCCTGCCCCAAACAGAGGCTGCACAAACTGGGGAAGGAGCAAGAGGACAGTACTGTGCTGTGGAATAAGGTAATTGAGAAGGAAAAGAGAAAGACAGTGGCAGAGAAGGAGAGCAGAGAAAGGAAACCCAGCAGAAGGGGAAACTGGGTGCAAAAGCCCCAAAGGGGCAGAGGAGGTGGGGTAAACAGCCCAGGGGAAAGAACGGTAGAACCGGGACTCTGTCTGCAGTACGTAGCTGCATATCATAGGGCCCCTGGACTGGGACCCGGAGTAGAGGACGGGCCTAGGTCTCAAACCCCCCTCCTCCCCCTCCAGGAGGAGCACCAGTGAAGGCACCCCACAGGGGTGAGAAACAAGGAAGACTGGGGAGGGCTACCTTGACCCACTAGCCTTACCAAGCACAAGACCCACCACCAGGGAACCAGTAGTTTGCCACACTTCCTAATAAGTAGTGGTATTCTGCTTGCATGACAAAACAGAGACAGTACTGTGATGAAGTGTAGTTAAAAAGAATGAATGATCCAGTTGAAGATGCAAACTTTCCTGATTTTCCAAAAACTGATCTTCATGAACTGTGGTGGTCTGAAGAATTTAATGAAAGCTTCAAGTCTATACTTCATAACTTAGTACTCCATATTAAATGTTTTGTTATACTGTCATGTGAGTCACCACTTTATGTTGTTCTATTTGCCCATCTTTTCAAAAGAGGCTTCTTTTATATTAAAAAGTTTGACATGCTACAATTATATATATTTGGCTTTTTCACATATCCTAGGTTGCCACAGGCTTATTTTATAGCACAAATCTCCCTAGATAATATGTTCCAATTACAACAAAACTAAGCAATGAAAAAGAACTGCATTAAAAAAAAAAAATCACTTCCAAAGATCATCTTGGAAGAAAAGGCTTACCTCCTGTTCCAAGAACTTTCAAAAGTTCAAAGTTTTCAATGCCCACCTTCTCTGCATGGCCAGTCAAATTTGCTGAGAAAAAAGAGAAAAAAAAAAAAAAGTCTGAACCTTCACAGGTGTAACACATTGATACAGCAGCTATTCTGACACACTGCTACACTTCGAGTAAATTTTAACAAATGAAAAGGGGAAAAAGAATGCTAAAAAAAAAATTAATATCACAATGTACCATTTCAATATGAAACTTAAAAAATCCTACAGTTTTTGTACATTTAAAATAAAACCAAACTACAGTCCAGGATAGTAGCTCTCAAGCTATTGTCTTTCAACTACCAGTTATTCACAGGGATCTTCCTGGTCATTCACAAAATAAAAGCTTTTGAGAACTAAGTAATAGGAGATGAAGGTATTGGTAAAGGAGATGTGTCAGTGAAAGGATCTTTTGTACAAAGTGGTCCACATAATAAGTTAGATAAAGGAAGGTTACTCACCTGGGTGTAGTAACTGGAGTTCTTCGAGATGAGTGTCCCCGTGGGTGCTCCACATAAGGTGTGTGCGCGCCCTCGCGGGACAGGACGTAGATTTTTCAAAGCAGTAGTGGTTGGAGCCGCGCGCGCTCTCAGGTGTCCTCGCGCATCTCTTGTCACCGCTTTTAGAGCACGAGCGGCTCCTTCCCGCCTCAGTTCTTTCTCTACTCGGTGCTGTCAGAAGAAAAGAGAAGGACCGAAGTAGAGAGGGGAGGACGGCGGGTAGTGGAGCACCCACGGGGACACTCATCTCGAAGAACTCCAGTTACTACACCCAGGTGAGTAACCTTCCTTTCTCCTTTGAGAGATGTCCCCGGGGGTGCTCCACATAAGGTGACTAGCTAGCAGTGATCTTAATTGGAAGGAGGGACTTCATGTCCTGTTCTATTCATTACAGATAGTACTGCCCGTCCCACTGCCGTATCAGCACTTGTATTTTGCATTAGGGCATAATGTTTAGCAAAGGTATGATCGGATGTCCATGTGGCTGCTTTGCAGATATCTGAAATCGGGACATTGTTCAAAAATGCAGTGGTAGTAGTTTGAGCTCTGGTAGAATGAGCCCGTATGTGCTCAGGGGGAGAGATCCCCGAAAGAGCATAACATTCATGGATGCATGATAATATTAATTTAGATATTATTTTGAGATGACATTGCATTGCCTCTGCATCTACCAGTTGTTGAAATGAATAATCTGTTTGTTTTTCTAATTTCTCTTGTTCTTTCCAGGTAAAAGGCGAGCGCCCGGTGAACATCGAGTGTGTGAAGAAGAGTCTCTGTCATGTCTCGCTCTATTGCTGAGGTTTGTGCAGTGTGGACATTTCTGGGAGATACGGTGTTCTCCCAGGCACCTAATACAAGTAGCGTGCCTGTCTGAGGCTGGCATTGCCTCACGACACTTCTCACACCTTTTGAATCCTGGCGAGACAGGCATTTTAAAAGCCTTCTTCTTAAAGGCTTGTCAGGTTTTTTTTTTCCCCCCTTAACCCCGGGGGAAAAGAGGGGGCGGGGCGGGGGGGAAGAATAGAACCCTTTTTAAAAGAAAAGTTATAGATATAGGGGTAGTTCAGCCCAAAAAGGAGTTTGAGGGAAAGAGAAAGAGTCGAGCTCCGTCCGTTGCCGAAGGCGGTAGAGAAAGAACTGAGGTAGGAAGGAGCCGCTCGCACTCTAGAAGCGGTGACAAGAGACGCGCGAGGACACCTGAGAGCACACGCACGGCTCCAACGACTACTGCTTTGAAAATCTCCATCCTGTCCCACGAGGGCGCACACACCTTATGTGGAGCACCCACGGGGACATCTCTTGAAGGAGAAGAGAAATATTTTCTCAAGCAGATGTATTCAAATTACAAGAATATCAGGTATCTAATTTTAAGACACTAACTGGATGCACTAGCAGAAATGTTACATGTTATTACTTTACAAATTATCAATTTCTGTACATACATGCAGCTCTTGGCAAAAGTAAATAACCATTGTTATCAGTTAACAGTGACCCTGGTTCTTTGAAATCTTTTATCCATGTGGATATCACTCTTTCTGTGCATACACATGACACCGGATTTTTTTTGGCCCACAGTATTCACTTGGGCTGCACATGAGCCCTGTATGTCCTTAAGCCCCACTCTGAAGGGGAAAAAGAGAAAGGCAGTCTCGGCTGCTATTCCATTCCTTCATAAATACAGAATCCCCATGTGTAAAAGAATATTCCATTATCAGAGAAGGATAGTGGGTCATACATCTGTGTGGACAAAACATTTTGAAGAACTACAGTCACTATAAGAAATGTAATGATGGGGCATGGCCTCCCTCTGAGACAGAAAGGCAGGGCACTCTACCTGGCCTCTGGTGGGAGTAACCAGAATAACCACACCCACTCACTGGAAGGACAAGGTCAGGATAGGAAGTATATAGGAAAAGTTCAACAGCAGAGTTAGGATAGAGCTAATGGGGGAGAAGGACGTCTCCCACCACTGCTGAAGTTAGAACCAGAACACTACAGCATCAAAAATGACAAGGAGCTGCTGGAGCTGCCTGCCTCCTGGGGCATCAAGGAATTGCCCCCCACCAAGGATGCCGAGGAACTGCTGGGACAACCATTAGCCATCTAACCTGAGACCAACAATGATCCCAAAAGCCAAGAACCCCACGATGGAGTGCAGGACCAGCCTTAGACAATTGGTGGCTCTAGGCAAATTTATTTTTGGTAGCCCCTAAGGGGCCGCCCTGTGCCCAGCCGCGCTGGGCCACACTATGCCGCCCCGAGCCTGGCTGCCCCGTGCCGGACTACCCCGCACCCAACCGTGCCGGGCCGCCCCAACAGCTGTGTATATTTCCCATCCTGCTCCACCCTAGGCTATGTGCCTAGGAGTGGAGCAAGGCAGGGAATTTAAAATGGCCAGCGCTGGCTCCAGCAGAATTAGGCGGCCCCTAAAATCGGCAGCCCTAGGCGGCTGCCTATCTTGCCTACCGCTAAGGCCGGCCCTGTGAAGTGGTAAGTTGCAGCCTAGGGATAGCAAATGGATAATCTGAGTTCTGGCCTGATATTCGGTCAACATACTTTGGATGAGACTCCGCTGATACAATGGCAGAAGGTTCCATTACCGTGTCAGTAGGGTCTCATCCAAAGCACATTGGCAGGTGGTTCCGCCATTATTAGGGCTCTGGGCTGTCACACAGTGGTGTTCAATGGGCCCACATCCACCTATCCCCTGCCATCCCTTCCTGGGGGCAAGCAGCTGCTCTACTGTAGGCCAGGAGCCCTGCTTGCTCAGCCCTCCCTGTGAACCTTAGACTGTGTTGGGTGCTGACTTCAACATGGGACTAGAGCAGGGGTCGGCAACCTTGGCCGGCCCCTGTGCCAGCCCCACCCACCGCACCCTCAGCAGGTGCTAGGGGCGGAGCCAGAAGGGGGCGGGGCCAGACCAGGTGCCCTGCCGGCCAGCACATCGGCTGGCATCAGCCTGCAGGCGGCCTCTGGTTCCCAGCCCCAGGGCCGGATCCTGTCCGCAGGGGCGGTGCGGGACTGATGGCCCCTGCTGGTGCCGCCCCTTTGCTGGATGGCGGGGGGGCGGGGAGCGGAGCGAGTCACATCGCCCCGACCCACTCAGAGCCGCGCCGCTGCCAGCAGGGCAGAGCTGGCCCCAGCCATGGCCGGCAAGAGGGCGGGTCAGGTCGGCCCACCCGGTGCCGCCGCTGCCAGCGGGAGCCGGTGCCAGGAACCGGAGGCCACCCGCCAGCAGTGGCAGCTCCGGCTGGGCCGACCCGACCCGCCCTCTTGCCGGCCATGGCCAGGGCCAGCTCTACCCTGCCAGCAGCAGCACGACTCTGGGCAGGCTGGGGCGACGTGACCCGCTCCGCTCCCCTCTCCTCCTGCCATCCAGCAAAGGGGCAGGGCCAGCAGGGACCCTCAACCGCATGCCACAGCTGCTGGCCTCGCGGTTTGCGGGGTCAGCGGGGAAGCCTGAGCGGCTCTGCACGCCGCTCAGGCTCGGCCCGCGTGTCAACTCTGGCACACATGCTGGGGGTTGCCAGCCCCTGGACTAGAGGCTGCTTATTTGCACTGCCCTGCCTGAGGGCCTGCAGCCATAGAGTGCTACTTGCCCTGCCCAGCCCTGACCTGAGGGTTATGGCCCCAAGAGAGCTAATTCCCCATTTTGAAACTGTCTCTTAATGGAAAACAGTGAGGGGGCATAGCATCCCTCCCAATCACTCACCATTACACCGTAAGTAACCATTTTCCTTCAAGTGTTTATCCAGATAGATCCCACTGAAAGTGATTGGCAAACACTTCTCTCTAAGGTATTAGATGCCAGGAGTCCTACTTAAATAAGTACTCTAAGATCCAAATCAGATCAAGGAGGTTGATCACAGAATCATATAAAATTAGAGATGGAAGGGACCTCCAGAGGTCATCTAGTTCAACCTCCTGATCAAGGCAGAACTAACTTCAGCTAAATCATTCTAAACAGGGCTTTGTCAAGCCAGGCCTTAAACTCTAAAGATGGAGATTCCACCACTTCCTTAGATAATCATTGCAGTCCTTCACCACTGTCCCAGTGAAAATGCTTTTTCCTATTAGCCAACCTAGAATTCCCCTACTGCAGCTTGAGAACATTGCTCCTTACTGTCACCTGCCACCACTGAGAACAGCCTAGCTTTATCCTCCCTGTAACCTCCCTTCAGGTAGTTGAAGGCCACTATCAAATGCCCCTCACTCTTCTACAGACTAAACAAGCCCAGTTCCCTCAGCCTCTCCTGATTAGTCATAAGTCATGATACAAGAGAATAAAGGCTTGTGAGCATACAGAGGGATCTAAAAGCAGCAGCTCTTCAGATTTTAAATATAAAGTTACTTCTTAAAAAGCCAAAGGAGGATGGCTTGAGCTCTAGTATATTGTGTTTTGATAATGAGATGGAGTTAATTTACTCAGTTGAGAAGGATTTTTAATGCAGTCGGATACTCATTTTGACAATCTAGTATTGGTCCTGTGGATTCAGTAACCAAAAATACAAAATAGTCTTGGTGATTTACAGAATGGTTTTATCCCACTGAGTTAATAAAAGATAGGTCTTAAAACATTCGAAGTGTGGAGATTAGCCTCTGCAAAGACTGAGGGAGGTCTTTGGAAAAAAATACTAATAAATCAATAAAGTGATTTAAGGAAAAGTCTGAAGCCACTTTAGGATGAAGATAAAAAGTAACTCCAGCCTACTGAAAAAGCAGTGTAATGTGGAGTCCTACCACGAATGCTTGGATTTTGCTAACGCTGTGAGCAATGGCAATAGCTACCAAGAATCTAGTCTTACCGGACATGCTACAAAGAACAGGAGGATAAAGATTGAAATGGCGGCTTCATCAGGAGAGTTCAACCATTGAGGAGCCATGCTTTGAGATGTAGGGCCCCAAGATTGTGGGACTTAAACCTGGTCCTCTCCAGGCTCATCCGCCATCAGGAGTGTTTGTACCTCGGTTTCGAGAACGTGTTCGTGAGAGGGGTCCCTGAAAAGGGATGGGAGGACAGGAGGGGGGGATGGGCGAGAATTGGAGTGAGTAACTCCATTTGACTGCGCGCAAGACCCACTGGTCTGATGTTATGCTGGATTGAGGGCAGAAGGGGCGTCTTTGGGGAGCTGAGGTATGTAGACCCAGGGATTTGAGCATTGCTCTGGAGTCTTTCAGGGTCTGAAGTTTAGCATCCGTCTGGGATGAGAAAAGGTCCTGCCCTTCAAAAGGTAAGTCCTGAATTGTCGCCTGGACTTCGTGGGGTAGACCAGAGGCTTGGAGCCAGGAGCTGCGCCTCATTGTGACACCTGACGCCATCGCTCTGGTAGCCGCGTCCGCCGCATCCAGGGCTGACTGGAGGAGTGCCCTTGACACCACCTTGCCCTCCTTGATTAGGAAAGATAGATTGGCTCTCGAATCCTGGGGCATCACTGCCAAGAACTTTTCCATTGACACTCATGAATTGAATGCATAGCGGCTGAGGATGGCCTGTTGGTTGGCGATCCTCAGTTGTAGGCCCCCGGTTGAATAAACCCTTCTCCCAAACAAGTCCAGTTTCTTTGTGTCCCTTGACTTGGGGGGGGGGGACCCTGGTGGCCTTGCCGCTCTTTCTCGTTGGCTGCTGCTACAACCTGTCAGGTAATGCTAAGGCTTAAGCTGTCCAAAACCTAGGCCCAGGGCCAGTGGCTTGAAAGAGAGGGAGGAAAAAAAAAAAAAAAAAAAAAGAGTCAAAAGGCATAAAGATGGGAGAGACCACAAAACTGTTAAATTAGATAGAACTGACTGACTGGTACAAAAATGCAAACAGAAGACGGAGTAAACTAGCTACAGAGAGGAGAAGGAGATTAACAGACCCCCCGCCCTCTGGCTAGATAACCCAAAGAGAGGAGGAGGATCAGAGAGGCCTTCTGACAAACTGAAAAAAACAGCTGGACCTTAGGAGTTGGAGAACACCACGTCATTGCATTTTTTGAGCAATAAAAGGAGACTTGTCGGGGGGGCGAATTCGGAGTTATTTTTGTCTCAGTTAACTCTGAGGCAGAAAGATTGGGGATTTGATCGACCCCCATGAGTCCTCCCCATTCAGCTCTCTGCAGGACGTGGGCCAGGTGAGAATCTCGGAAGCCTGGCCAGCTAACGAGAACATCAGACCAGCAACCTGACACCAAAGAAAAGGTAATTAAAGTAAAAGGAGTTCAGAGTAGCGACTGGCTCCTAAACAAAAAGTAACACAAAAAGTTTTAAGGTTTTCCCAGCTTTATGCTGAGACTCTTAAGTAAATGAACAACAGCTGCATCAGCCTTGGGTTTGGAGTTGATGTAGGAATTAGGGAAGGTATAGGATTTGCTTTGGGTATAATTGTGTTAGCATTTCTGCTTCTGTGTGTGTGTGCTTATAAATGCTCTTATTTTTATCAATTATAATGTTCTGTTAGTGTGTGTGAAATTATAACCGGTGACCAGGTCTGAGACTAACCTGTGTGCAGCCGCCCCAAGGCCTTAAAAGCACGGGTGCACAGGTGAACCTCGTGACCCACTGGATCCCTTTCTTGCGCGAGTGCATAAATGGTCACCCTCTGTGCTTGGTGTCCGTGCTGCTATAACTCTGCTGCAGGGGGGAGGAAAGTGTGAATGGGGGATAACCGTTGACCAGGTCTGGGACTAATTCCTGTGTGCAAAAATGCACAGATGAACCTCATGACCCAACAGGTGTGAATGAGATCCCTATACAACAGCACAAAGAGTCCTGTGGGATCGTGTTTTACATATGGGCTTGTGTTCTTGACTGCTTTGGATTGTGTATATTGGGCTCTGTTATACTCTCTATGTTATGTTTAAAGCCATAATTGATGCAAAACCCTGAATCTTCATTCATGCAATAAGCAGCATTGCAGTTTAGAGTATTTGTGGATATATTGGATGTTTATTGTACTGCTAATCACTGCCTTAACCTGTGTAATTGTAATCATAGTGCCTTAATAAATGTCACACATGCATAGTAAATAGACAAAAATCATTGTTAATGGTGGTCTTTGCCTAGGGGCTTCAGGAGCTTCCTAACATCCGCATTTAAAAGGACCGGGTATTTGTTTAAGCACCCTTCCCCCTTGAGGGGATGAAGCTCTAGCACAACCATCAAGCTCGGTGATGGGTGGGTGCAGAAGTGCTCGTGCCCTTTGCTGGGACAAAATACTTCCGCTCGGCTCTTTTGGCGGTGGGAGGAATGGAGGCCGGGGTTTGCCACAACGCTTTTGTGGTGTCCCTTATCGTCTTAATCAGAGGGAGAGCCACCCTAGAAGGGCCTTCCAGGGCTAGGATATCCACCATCGGGTCTGCCTCCTCTGTTACCTACTCTGCCTGCAGGCCCATATTTTTCACTACTGTCCTGACTAGTTCTTGGTGGGCCCTGCTATTGTCTGTGAGCTGTGCCGGGGAAGCTCCTCTGGAGGGGATGTTGAGGACTCCCCCGGATCCTCCTTTGGTGATTGGCAGACAGACGCTCAACCTGGAGCCGTGCCTTCCACCTGGTCGAGCTGAGGGCTGAATGTCCCTCCAGGTCCGGGGAGGTGCTGGCCGTTTGTGATGGTAAAGACCTCATGCCCCCAGAGAAAAAGCAGCCCGACATCAAGCCCTGTGATTGATGGTAGGCCCATGGTGTCCAAAAGGGCCATTGTGGGGGCAATTGCCACTGAGGCCACTGTGGCAGGGACAAATGACCTTTGGGCCTGCTCACTTTACCGGTGTGTGAGCCCATCGAGCCTTCCTCTCATTCCGAGGATAGATGGTTCTGGGGGGACTATGGTGGAGCAGAGCCAGACGGTACCGGGGATCGGTGCTGAGCATTGCTCGGTGTGGGGTGTTTGCGTTTTGGGCCCAACGGGGCTCAATGCCATGGGGCACCTGCTGCCGCCACTAGTATAGGTGGCACTGGACAGCAGTGCCGAGATTGTCAAGGCAGGAGATGGGACTTCCCGGGTGACCTGGATCTGTCCCTCTGCAGTGCCAAAGTTGATGCCGGTGCCGGAGCTGGAGTCGGTGCCTGGTGCTCCAGGGATGGCAGTACCATGGCTGTCGGCTTCCCCCTCGAGGACACTGAGGACCTCGGCAACGGTGCTGGAGCTGACGACGCAGTCACTGTCGGGAGTGGTCCCACGTGCTCAATCAGTTCTCTGGCTGCCTCGAAGATCTCAGGGGTGGAGGGGAGTTGCAGGTCCTCCTCCAGAATGCACCGCATAGGGGACAGCTCCAAGGCCGGACTGGACGGGCCCGGGACCAGGGCTGGAGTCAACGGTGCCGCAGAGCATGATGCCTGGGTCGAGTGCCCCACCTCGGACCCTGCCCTTTAGATCCCGCCTCGGGCCGCACTTTGGACCCCGCTCGGTCCGGCTAGGGGGAACGTCCCCTTTCAGCTCTCCTCTTCTTTGCTGGCACCGGAGAGTGAGAGCAGTGCCAGTGATGGCCTTTCGTTGGAACCGGCAGTGCCGCGGCATGATGATGCCGGGGCTCCATGGTAGAGTCTTTACTCTTTCCCAGCATCGGAGCACTCTGGACTGAACCAGTCCTACTGGAGCTCGAGTCCCCTGCCTCCACTGGGCGGAGTGCTTCCTCCATCATAAGGAGCTATAGCCTCTGTTCCCTCTCCTTCTGGGTACAAGGTTTGAAGCTCCTGCAGATCTTACACTTCTTGAGAGAATGAGATTCGCAAGGCACTTGAGACACGAGGAGTGGGGATTGTCTCTAGGCATAAACTTGCTGCAGAAAAGGTAGGCCTTAAAGCCGGGCATGCCCGGCTTCCTGGGGCAAAAAGGGGGCCCCGGGGCCCTATGCTTAACCAACACTATCACTCGAGAATTCAGAACTCTCAGACTGAATGAGTAACTCAACACAGGGAAAAATTGCTATCTGCAAGAGCAAGCAAGTGTTCCAGCGACCATCAGGGTGGTAAGAAGGAACTGGAGGATGGGAGAGTTGGCTGCTGTATATATGGTGGGTCACAGAGCACCCCTAGTGGCTGCAGCCTGCCTTGCGGATAGTCTGGGGAAAACTTTCCGGCGATCTGCGCATGCACATCTGGGTTGGAATTGACACGAGCAATCACTTGAAGAAGAAGAGGACTACATATAAATCGTATGAAGAGGATAAACTCTTAACATGTAGAAAACTATACAACAATTTGTTCAAAACTCTGGTTACCACTGGATGAGGGAAAATGTGTCCTTGTGCTAGAGGATGTAAGGTAAATTTTGTTTCTAGGTGAACCTTAACAGAACTATTTAAGAGATATGAATTCTTCAATGATAAACAGGTAATCCAGGATAATAGAAATGGATGCATGCATCAGGTGAAAATTATGGTGAGAGGCCCATACTGAAAGCCATTTCCAGTTAGCCCCATAAATAAACCATGTGGAAGTTTGCAACTCTGAATGAGAATGAACACCTCTGCATCAAGAGAGAAACGTCTATGAGAATGGTGTCTTCAGCATCACATCAGTCTAACAGGCCTATGCTTACCTGGGGTCCAGACAATTTAGTGGACTGCCTCAGCAGCGGATACTCTTTTGTTCATGAATAGTCCCTAAAGGATGTGGTCATTCAGACAATTTTCCAGAAGTAGGGCCTTCCTTAATTCAAGGGGACCAGTATGTGAATCTTGATATAAAGGATGCTGACTTCCATGGGGCAATGAATCCTATCCATATCTCAGGTTGTGTGTGTAGACAAGAATGCTACCAGTTCCAAGTCTTTCCATTCAGCTTATCAATAGCACCAAGAGTCTTCATGAAGTGCCTCTTGGTGGCAGCACCTGCCAGGACATATCCATTTACCCACAGCTAATGACTTGCCCCTCATGGCCAGTTCTCAGGCATAATCTCTCTGTTATTCACTATATGCACATCTTCCTGAAATCTCTGGGACTGCCAATTAACTAGGAGAAATCCTTTCTGCAACTCTACAGAGAGCCATTTTTATCAGAGCAGTCTCAGACTCCATTCAAGCCAGGCCCTTTCTCCCAGAAGATGCTTTTTGAGAACTCTAATGGTACAACCAGGACAAGCTATGCAATTTTTCTTGAAACTCCAAGACCTGACAGCCTCATTAACCCAAGTCACACTTTTTATTATTATCCAAAGGAGACCCCTAGAACATCGTGTACCATCTCACCACACACCCAACACCTACAGTCACATAATCATACTTCCCTGACTGCCCCAGCAAGTCGTTGGTAGATGAACAGATATAATGCCCTCAAAGGGATACACCATTATTACAATCATTATTGATGCTTCTAAGCTAGGCTGTGACATGCACTATCAGGATCCCAGACTATACAGCCAAAACACCACATGAGAATCCAGACTTCTTACTTGTATTTTCAACTGTTTACCTCAGGGCATCCCATAGCATGTAGTTATAATAGGACAGAATGGCTTCACAACTGGATATATGAAAACCCAAGAATCAGGAAACTAGGACCTGGTCTACACTGACAATGAAATTCGACATAAGGCTGCTTACCTTGACCTTCTGCAGCCTGTCTCCACTGCAAGAGCAGTACATTTGAAAAAAATGAAGCTGTAATTCGATCTATTAACACCATCCCTGCAAGTGGCATAGCACTAAGGTTGATATCTACAATTCCAGTTTAGGTTCGTGTGGCCAGAGTCGTTTTTCCCATTTTTCCTGTCTTTACCATGGCAACATAGCTTCACTCCTGTCTGCAGCCCTGGGAACTTTGCAATTAATTCCATCCTCAGAATGAAGCACTGTGCCTCACTGTTGTGTCTGCGGCAGAAAAATGGCAAGGAAAGCTTTTCCTGCCTTTTTTTTTTCTTTAAAAAAGGAGAGGAGTGGGAAGGAGCGGAGGACAACTGCCTCCCCACAAGCTCCTGCACCTATTACCCATAGTGCAATGCATTTCAGGAAGCAATGTGAGCCATGGGAATGCAAGACCCCGAGAAAGCAATTTGGTGTGATCACTTGCCTTCTGTAATTCAACAGCCTAAAATCAACTTACCATCACACCCCCAGTTTAGACAAGCCCTAGGACTTTGTGGTGAAAGCATCTAATTTATGACCTTCCACATTTGAGGGTGCAGACTGCGATGCCTCACCACCTCTGCAAAAGTTCCTATACTGCAGATACCATCAAAAAATTTTCAGAGGGCATTGGTGTAAAAACTGGTCGCCCTAAGTATGTTCTAGAAACCATCCTTTCGAGTTCTCTTCCATAATGGTGGTGAAGAGACAGGAGGCAGCCTTCCAGAGCATCAGGGGCAGCAAACGCCCTCTAAGTTGGTGAACTCAGCGACACAGATCTTGAGCATAATATAGAAGGTGGTGCTGAAGCTGCGGTAATGAGGTGAACCTTAGCTCTTTACTGGAAACTTTGAGAGTCGGGCCTTGCAACTCCAAATGGAACAGCTAAAGAAGCCATCTGGAAGCTCCAAAAAGCCACATACACTCAAAGCTCAAATGTCTTTTACTGCTGCACAGGGGAGTAAAGGCATGGCACATCACACACTGGAACACAGAGTAGGTTTTTCTCAGGCATATGAGGGATCTAACAAAGGTGCTCATCTCATGAATCATCAGTGAGTAAGGCACACATCTCTTAAAGGACTCATTCAAGGACGAACATGGCTTTAGGCCACACGGCCACCTAAAAAACTATGTTAATACTTCACTGAACTAATCAAAATAACAACTCTGTAAAAAATAAGAATTAAATTACTAGGAGTAGCTGAAGGACATAAGTAAGTTTTGTTAGCTCTCTGTGGCAATGGCAAAGGAACTGAGGCAGTCAGGGATGCACTCCCTTATCGGGTAGGACAACTGTGTCACCCTTACACAAGACCTATAGTGCACTTCCCAATTTTCAAGGCAGTTCTACAGCTCAGCATCTGGGGCACCATATCCCCCATATGGAGATGCACAGGAGCTCTTGAAAAAGAACAAAAAAAAAAGTTAAAAACCCAATCCTATTGAAATATGTAACTCTAAAGATTCAGAGGACAACCTGTTTAATGACAAACACATCAAAGTTAAAAGCAGATAAGTATAAATGGTTGTTCTAATCAAGAAAAAAAAGAGTATCAATAGGACAAAAGAATAAAAGCAACCATCAGATGGAGGCTCCTATACAAGTTTTTGAAATTCCGAAATTATAGTTGTAACATTTCTTGATATGGATCAAAATTTATTACCTCTCAAGTCAGATATTTATGTCTTAAATGACAGCTATTCTTCACCTGCTTCTGCTCAAACAGAACAGTTCCTTTTGTTCCTTATCAGCAAGAAGTGAAAGTTGCAACTCAATCTATACAGACTGGAATCTTGCCAACCTTTTTTTTTTTTAACTGAAGTCTCTCTCAAGAGCCATGGCATATCAAAAGTATCTGAATTCCATACAACTAAGCAGAAAGAATTAGACAAATAAAAAGGAGAGAAAACAAAAATATTAAACTAGTTTAAATACAAAGAAGCTGTAGAATCTTAGGGCAGACTACTGAAACAAAGCTTTTAGAAGGCTACTTATAAAACCCTACTCCTATGTTTTTATACTCGTGTGTGTGTGTGTGTGTGTGTGTGTGTGTGTGTGTGTGTGTGTGTGTATATAATCTGTTATTACTAAATGCAATTCACATGAAACGGTTGGCATTAATAAGACTCCTACAGGAGCTTTCATACAGTAAAAGAATAACAGAACTACCTGAGATAAGCCTACTTAGATTGAATCAATTTCAATGTTTTAAGAGAAACAACAAAATTATGCAGTTTCATTATTATAATTATCCACTTTCAGGGGATTCACCAACCATTCATTTGTATGGCAGGTACAAAAGCTAGATGTCTGGATGGATCATTAGAAAAGTAGAAACAGCTACAGCCTGATCAGCTTTCTCACATCTACATACAGCCAAGAGGCTTAGATCATATCTTCTGAATATGGACCTTGCAACTGTCATCCATGGCACTTCCAGATTCTATTACTGCAATTTTTTCTACATGAAGCAAAATTTTAAATCTATCCATGTTCCAGAGGGGCAGTCGTGTTAGTCTAATTCAGCAAAAGAAACAAGGAGTCTTGTGGTTAAGAAGGGTACTTACTTAAATAAACAATTTTATTTATCACATGAGGATACTGTTCTCCGTTTTTATTCACCTGACATGCTACAACTTCTATTTCATGCGTCTGATGAAGAGGGATTATACCCACGAAAGCTCATGCAAAAAATAAATTTGTTAGTCTTTAAAAGTGCCACAGGACTCCTTGTTTGTTTTGCTAAATCTATTCAGAAACTGAAGCTGGCACAGTAGTCAGCATCTTTCCTTAAAGAAAAGAAAATCCCCAGGTTGCAAATGTGCAGAAAATAACTGTGCTTTTGGATCTGCAATGATTATTATATATCACATGGAAATTAAGGAAACGTTTTTGGGCTATACAGTTCTAACTAGACAGCGACCTACTTATCCCCCCATGCCAAAATGGGCCAAAAGAAACTTTATGAGGTTCAACAAGGACAAGTGCAAAGTCCTGCACTTAGGATGGAAAAATCCCATGCACTGCTACAGGCTGGGGACTGATCAGCTAAGTAGCAGCACTGTAGAAAAGCACCTGGGGGTTATGATGGACGGGAAGATGGATATGAGCCAACAGTGTGCTCTTGTTGCCAAAAAGGCCAATGGCATATTGGGCTGCATCAGTAGGAGTGTTGCCAGCAGATCAAGGGATGTGATTATTCCCCTCTATTCAGCACTGGGGAGGCCACATCTGGAATACTGTGTCCAATTTTGGGCTCCCCACTACAGAAAGGATGTGGACAAATTAGAAAGAGTCCAGCAGGGGGCAACGAAAAATGATTAGGGGGCTGGGGCACATGATTTACAGGGAGAGACTGAAGGACCTAGGCTTATTTAGTCTACAGAGGAGAAGACTGAGGGGGGATTTGATAGCAACCTTCAACTACTTGAAGGGGTGCTCCAAAGAGGAGGAAGCTAGGCTGTTCTCGGTAGTAACAGAGGACAGAACAAGGAGCAATGCTTTCAAGTTACAGCTGGGGAGGTCAAGGTTGGATATTAGGAAAAACTTTCTCACTAGGAGGGTGGTGAAGCATTGGAATGGGTTACCTAGGGAGGTGGTGGAATCTCCATCTCTGGAGATATTTACGGTTCAGTTAGACAAAACCCTGGCTGGGATGATTTAGTGGGAGTGGTCCTGCTCTTAGCAGGGGGTTGGACTAGATGATCTCATGAGGTCCCTTCCAGCCTTATGATTCTATGACTTTAGTGAGAGACTTAAGAATATAAATGTCCTTTCAGACGCTAGGTTATTTATGTGTGTTAATTATTGGCAGAAGAGCCTTTTCAGAGTATTTTTTTTAACATTTCAAGAAGCATGTAGAGCAAAGCATAGGTGTTATTCTTGAAAAAAAAAAAACAAAAAAAAAACCAGTGTATAATTCAAATAAAAGTATCAGCTGAGGTAGAATTAGAGTGAAAGAGACTCTCTTCAATACATATTTTGACATGTGTACTACAGTAACACCTAGAGGATCCAATAGAGATTAGGACACAATTGTGCTATATGCTCTATATGAAGGCTTGGAAAGATTCGATTTTTATCCGTAAATGTTGATAAATATCAATTTCACCATGCACAGAAACTGACAAAAGAATATTCCCGTTGATAACTGAAATTTGCAGGCAAGCAAAGAAAGAAAAATGCTGCATGAAAACTTCATCTGATTTAAGAATATCTAGACACATGATGTTGACAATTAGTGTTGGAACAAGTCATAAAACTAACTTTTTGAATCTCAGTCCATTGTCATTAAATTGAGCTCCACCCCAATTTTCCACCACTGAAAATTTAAATAGATAAAAATAAAAGACTTAAAAATAAATCATTGTTATTATCCACCAAAATTATAAAAATAACTGAATTCTACCAAGTCTATTTACATACCTATAACAGGAGAGCCCTCTCCAGAAAAGTTTACAGTATAATATGAAATAAAGGAAGTGAACAAAAGATTAATGAGTTATGCCATTAGGTGCAGAAAGTGTGAAAACTGGGATGAAAAAAAGTTATCCCTGATTCTGTGTCAGGAGAACTTCTAGTACAGGAGAGTTATTGGTGGTACAGGAGAGTTATTGGTGGCTGGATGAATAGTTCTGGAAAGTCCACATACTAGTACTGCCTCAGCCATGAGGATCACAGAAGTGGGATCCTGCTTGAGCTTTCTCAAGATATTGAGAATCACAGGTATAGAAGAAAAAGGATACAGGAACTCCATGACAGTAGAAAAGTATCCATGATTGAGCCTAGATTCAGTCCAGCCCTGAAACAATACCTCTGACACTTGCAATTAAGTTGTTTGTCATATATGTTGATTGTTAGAGATACCTTTTGCAAATGGGTGTCAGTCACAGGGTACCTGGCTCATTAAAGGAAGCAGGTCCAGCGCCCCTCTGCTGGATCATGTGCTCTGAGTTCTGCAATAAGGTGGGGCAACACATAGAGCTATAAAGAGCAATCACCAGGAGTGGGGGGAGAAGATAGTGGGAACCTGCTGGGGAGAGTTGTATGGAAGGTCCTCCAAAGGGAAAGCCCTGTGAGCTTGTGCTCAGTTAGAACAGCACAAAAAGAATCCTGCAGTAGGCCCAGAAGCAAAAAAACTATTGAAAAATGAAAAGGGGGACTCCCCTAGGATCAGAAGCACAGGATGAGCTGAACTGAAGGTTACTCACTTGTGCAGTAGCCAAGGTTCTTCGAGATGTGTGTCCCCGTGCTGCTCCACTCAAGGTGCGCTGGCGCTCCCCGCATCCTTGATCGGAGATTTGACAGCAGAGCCCCTGGGACCGCGCACGTGCGCCTAGCAGCGTGCGGATGTTCTAACGTCCCTGAAGGGACGCGTGATCGGTCCCAACCCCTCTGTTCCTTCTCTGCCTCAGAGCGTAGTTATATGAACCCGTACTCCGAAGCAGAGGGGAGGAGGGTGGGTAGTAGAGCAGCACCGGGACACACATCTCAAAGAACCTTGGCTACTGCACAAGTAAGTAACCTTCAGTTCTTTCTTCAAATAGTGTCCCCGTGGTGCTCCACTCAAGGTGAATACAAAGCAGTTCCCCTAGCTGGAGGGGGGATCTTCGGAGTTCTTGCTTTGAGCAGCTTTTAATACAGAGCGGCCAATCGCAGTGTCAAGTACAGACATCTGCTCCACAGCGTAATGTTTTACGAAAGTATCCGTCGTGGCCCACGTTGCTGCTTTGCATATGTCTATCAGAGGGACGTTGTCCAAAAATGCCCTGGACGTTGCTATAGACCTGGTTGAATGTGCTCTTACAGGGCCAAGTGGGACCCTTCCCACCTGAGTGTAGGCCAAATATATACATGAGGACATCCACTTTGATAGTCTCTGTTTGGAGATTGCGCTCCCCTTTGAACACTCAGCTATTGACACAAACAATAATGGAGATTTCCTAAACTCCTTTGTCCTTTCTAAATAAAATGCGATCGCTCGCCCCACATCTAACAAATGCAGGGTAGACTGTTGAGGGTCCGTATGAGGCTTAGGAAAAAAAAAACTGGGAGATATAGTCTGATTCATATGAAACGTGGACGAAATCTTGGGGAGGAATTTAGGGTGTGGCCTAAGGGAAATTTTGTCCTTATAAAAAACCGTGTAAGGCGGGTGCACCATTAGGGCCCCAAGCTCAGAGACGCGCCTTGCTGAAGTTATTGCTACCAAGAATACTACCTTCATTGACAAATATGGTAATGAACAAGTGGCCATAGGTTCGAATGGAGGTTGAGTCAGTACTCGTAGAACCAGAGTGAGGTCCCAGGGGTTTCACCTCCGGGTATAAGTTTTGTAGTCCAACCATGAACCTTAACCACCGGCAATGTTCCCTCTAAGGTTTGGCGGCTTGTGTGCAAAATTTTCAACCTGTGTGCAAAATTTTTTCTGAATAAAATTTTTGTGCAAACTCACACGACGGAAATTATTGAAAAATACAGAACAATGATAAATTAATAAAAGTTATTTTAAATTGTATTTATTAAATCATTCAAATATATATGGACTGCAACAAATATATATGGACTGCAACACATGCAGCTGACTTGTGTTAACCTGGGGTTGGGCTGAGGGGATGGGGAGAGACATGAGGGTTGAG